>QXTE01000250.1:1988103-2068862 GCA_003942145.1 Platysternon megacephalum
TTTAAAGGGCCGCTGGCGATCTCTGTATGGGAAGCTGGACTTGGCCGAAAACAGCATCCCCGCGGTTATATCCGCGTGCTGTACCCTCCATAATATTTGTGAAGGGAGGGGTGAAAGATTCAGTCAGGCATGGACCTCCGATGTTCAACACCTGGAGGCTGAATTTGCACAGCCAGAGAGCAGGGCTATTAGACGGGACCAGAACGGGGCTGCTAGGATTAGGGATGCCTTGAGGGAGCAATTTGAGGCTGAAAACCAGCAGTAATGTCTGGTGCCCTGTGGTTACAATGTTGGTAGGAATCTGTGTTTGCTTCGCTGATTTGCAGTGCCTGTTTCCTGGGCTAAGGTATCTTTTACTTTATGCAATAATAAAGAATGTTTTCAAAACCAAAATATCCATTTATTGAAAAGAAAATTAATTTATTGAAAGAAACACAACTGTTTGGGAATCAAGAAAGGGCAATGGGGTGGGGTGGGGTGGGATGGGGAACGGTACAATCACAGATTTGCGTATGTCCTGTCTGGAGTGCTGTGCATTGAGTGCTGCACTTCAGGATGTCTATACTGCATGGTGATGGGGGTTGAGTGCAGTGGGTAAGGGTCGTAGTGTTCAGGGCTGGGTGGTGAAGATACCGGTGTTGGAGGCAGCAGTTGGCGGTAAGAACCCGCACGTTGGGGAAAGTGGGTTGGAGGTGACATGGGGGCACAAGGTAAAGAGTTTTGGGGCAAGTGCTGCACGGGGGGGCGGGCGCGGTAGTGCTCCGCCTGCATGGCTACGAGCTCCTGGATAGAGTCTGCTTGGCGCTCCATTATGCTAATCAGCCGATCCGTGCTTTACTGCCGGTGCTGCGTGGCCTGCCGCCGGTGCCCTGCGTTTTCCTGGCGGATCCTGCTTTCTCTCTCCCTCCACTCCTGCGCTCTCTCCCTCCACTCCTGCGCTTTTTGATTTTCTTTAACACACTGCTGCATCACTTGGTGCAGCATGTCTTCGTTGCTTTTCCGCGGTCTCTTCCGGAGTCTTTGCAGTCTTTGAGCTGGTGAAAACACGGACGGCTGATGTCTCAAGGTTGCATCTGTAAAGGCAAAATGCAACACTTAACAGAGGGAGCATTGTTTATACCAGACAGAGTAATCATTACTTGAGGAGGGCACACCCAGCGTACACAATAGCCTAAGTTACCTGTCCCAAAGAGAGCGGACATAACCCACGGGAGCCCCAAAATGGTGAGTAAGGGGGTCTGATTGTTTCTGTGCCTTGGGGAGAGCCAACAGCTGCAGGGGGCACCTACACGGAACACTGTCCCAAAATTTTCCACAGGAGTCCATCCTGGAAGATATCTCACTGCTGAGGGTGACCTGGGAAGCAAGGGAGGGTCTTCTACTGCAATGCGGCTTCCGCCCAGGCCCATATGCAGCTTGCCTGTGTGCAGCAATGGTCCCACCGCTCCTCATGGCAGAGTGGCGTGGACATGTTAGCCTGACTGGGACAAGGACCACGGTGGCTCTCCCAAGAAACCTGCGCACGCGCATTGCCCACATTCTGGATGAGACTTTCGAAGAGATTACCGAGGCCGCTTACCGCGATGTGATAGACCACATCAATGCGCTATTCCACATCTAGGCATGCATGCAGCCCTAACCCTCCTCTCCCGAAAAACTTCCTTCCCAAAAAATAAAGCCGCTTACCGGGAACACGCTCTTCAGTTTGTCCTCCGCCAAGTACCGGCCACTGCGACTGGCTACCTTCCTCCTGGCTCGAGAAGAGCTCCTGGCTGCATGCCTCCAGGGATTCCGGGGTGTCTCCCACCGCCCCAGCACCCTCATTCCCGCTTTCCTCCTCGTCGTCCTCTTCCTCCACCTCCTCCACCCCCCGCTCTGAAGTGTCCATGGTGGTGCTCGGCATGGAGGTGGGGTCACCCCCAAGTATCGCATCCAGCTCTTTATAGAATCTGCAGGTCGTGGGGGGAGCACCCGAGCGGGTGTTTGCCTCGCGGGCTTTGCGGTAGGCATTCCGCAGCTCCTTCACCTTAATCCTGCACTGCAGAGCGTCCCGGTTATGGCCCCTTTCCATCATGGCCCTTGATATCTGCCCGTAGGTATCATAATTCCTACGGCTGGAGCGCAGCTGGGACTGGACAGCTTCCTCCCCCCAAACACTGATGAGATAATATATGGAGATATACCTATCTCATAGAGCTGGAAGGGACCCCCAAGGGTCATCGAGTCCAGCCCCCTGCCTTCACTAGCAGGACCAATTTTGCCCCAGATCCCTAAATGGCCCCTCAAGGATTGAACTCACAACCCTCGGTTTAGCAGGCCAATGCTCAAACCACTGAGCTATCCCTCCCCCCCAGCTATCCCTCCCCCCCTATGAGGTCCAGCAACTCGCCATTGCTCCATGTTGGGGCTCGCCTGGCGCGTGGAGGCATGGTCACCTGGAAAGATTCGCTGATAGCACTCCACACCTGGCTGGATGAGCAAATAGGAAAGGGATTTTTCAAATTCCCGGGGAATATAAAGGGTGGGTCTGACGGTTGGTCACCTGAGGCCAGGGCAGTAGAGTTCGAACTGATGACCAGAGTGGCTAGAACAGGCATTGTGGGATACTGCCGAATACTTCTGGGGGCCAATCAGAGCGCATTGGGCGGCTACACTGGCGCCGCAGCACAGCAGCGGCAGCGCAATACTCTTTATTCCTCTCGGGGAGGTGGAGTACAAGCAGCGCTGTATCTGCGGAGATACAGCGCTGTACGTGCCTTGCCAGTGTGGACGGGGAGTGAGTTACAGCGCTGTGGGTGGCTTTATTGCGCTGTAACTTGCCAGTGTAGCCAAGCCCTAATAGTCAATATTTTCCAAGGAGTGGGTTGCTCTCAGCACACAGGCCCCATCTTAAGGGTATAATACTGAACTCAGAATAGCATCTCCAGTTTCTCGCTCTCGGATGCCCTTTCTCATGGGAATTCTAAAAATCTGCTCTGTGCTAGACATGCCTTTCACATGTAGTTTGGGTGTTGCTGGTATGAGTCTCACAGCAGTGTGAAAGAGGAGTAACTCCATTGATGTCAATGTAGTTACTGATGTAAAAATGAATGTGAGATCAGCATCGGGCCAGAATAATCTAATTTATATGATTTTCTAAGTGATGCTTTGCTGCCAAAAAAGTGAAATAACTTCATAATTAAATGTACCAAGTTCAGTTCAGTTTGTCTCAACATATGTTTCTCAGCTGCCTGCACTTTCTCTATTATTCCAGCCAGCGTGTCTGCAGTATCCAATCTTGCCTCAGTTTTGCAGACTCTCTCAGATCACTTCTAACTTTGCCTCCTTGTCTAGGGGTTTAAGCACAGAACTGAGAACCAGAGACGCCCAACTTCTAATATCCTCTCTACTATTGATTCCCTCAGTGACTCAAGTCACTAATCTCATGCTGTAAAACAAGCGATACCTGTATCAGAGTGACATTATGATGATCAATGTTTGCACAGTACTTTAATCTGACAAGCACTAATCAGTTCCTGTTTTTCTTTGCTGGAAGAACCTTCCAAATTACCAGAGATCCAAAAGATTATCCTTTTGCCTCAAAGGCTTGATTCTGTTCTTGTTCAAATCATTGTTAGACCTGTTAGAGCTTGTTTTTAACATAGAAAATGAATCCCCGCCCCAGAAAAGATCACACCTCTCTGAGCCATCTAGGTCTCCCAGGAGTAGAAAGTCTTGGCCTTGTTACTTTCTCTTTGCCCTACTTTACTTCCTAAGGTCCATTCACTCTCTTCATCTCCTTGCACACCCCAATACCAGGATTATCCCTTGTAACACTACCTCTGCAGGTACTTTTTCTGCTAGCAGCCTCCCTTCCTCTTACCCCATTTCCCCAGTCATCACCAAAGGACTAGCATGTTTGGATCCCTGCTGCTTCCATCCCCTTTCTCCTTCAAGACTGCGCTCCATGCAGTTGTTATCTACTCCCCCATCCACCTTGTTCTTGGATTTTGACCCAGGCCTTCCCTCTTACTCTCAGCATTATAATCTCAGTTTGGTAACTAATGCTGAGGTTTCTTGCCTGCAATTTGCTAACCCATCCACCTGTTCCTGTAACCTCATCCCTTCCTACCTACTCATCCCTCACCCACACTCTGTCTCCCTTATTCACCCTTTTAAACCTCTCTTCTGACACCTTCTCCGAAGTTGAGGGACAGCTGTGGGTAGCCTATATACCTTACTAAAAACTATGCATTGCAACATGGCCAATCATCAGCAGACCCACTTTATTTGTATGTTGTACCCCTTTCTGCAAAGAAGTTGGTTAGTCTTACTAGAGGGTGAGCAATTCAGGGCATGGACTGTTCTTTCCTTTGTGCTTGTACAGCACCTAACACATTCGGGACAAGCAGTAAAATAAAATCATTCTTCTTGGGTTCCAGGGACACTCAGTTGCTGGGATCCAAATAATTGTAGCCTTCCATCTGCCAGGCCCTCATTTCCACTGCTGCAATTGTTTCATCTCTCCCCTCCATTTAGACATCCTGCTCCTTGATTTTTCCCTATACTGTTAAACCACAACATGCTGAACAAGACAGATATTGCTACTACAGTCTGTCTGTTACTTCCTTTCCTTCACGGCTGCTGAGCCAAACACCATAATCTGATTATGTGGCTGATGAGACACTCAGCAAACAGCCAAATACTTCTCCACACCAACCAGCCTGAAAGGGAATGTTCTTTCACTTAAAACTCAAACCCACAATATTTAAATGGGATGGAAGTTCCATAAGTGGGTTTTTAATCACCCCTGAAAAGAAGAGCCAGAAAGGCAAATTACATGACTTTACAGAAGGGTCAAAGTGCTGCTTTTAGAGTAGGGTGAATTTATAAAGAGTTGGCAAATCCAACAAAGGAGGGGGTAGGAAATAGTTTTACAGCTTCTCTTCAAATTTTTCACTTTTCCCATTAAAATAAAAGGCTCGTGAAAGAGCTTTTCACAAGAGAAAACTGAAAGTGGAGCATCTGTTAGGGCAAAAGGCATTTCCATAGATATGAAAAATTTGTTCTTGCTGGACAAATTGGTCCAAGGAAAAAAGGAAAGCAAAACGGAATTTAGAAAACAGATCGTGTGCAAAATTGTGAAATTCTAAGGAGCTGTGTAGAGTATTAATTACCACAAAATGTAGAAAAAGAAATCTAGCTGTTAACATGAAGTTTCTCACTTCCTCGCGCTTTTCAAATATCTGACGCCATTTTTGCGTTTGCAAATTGAAAATGGGTATGTTACTTCTGAAGCATCCTAACTGCAGCAGGCTCCTGCCTTTCAGAGAACCTTTGTCCTCATGAAAAATACTCCAACAAAGGAATTTAGCATTACACAAAAATGTTTGCATAGGAAGGATTGTAAGGGGAAACAATGTAGTTTGCCACAGGTTTTTAAACACATGATCTTCCTAGGATACCATTGTCTCAACCAACATAGAAACACCCTCAAAACAGAGATTTCCTCCAAACTAAACAGCTATGTCCTTGCTGTTGGAGGATGAAATTAGATAGTCTTTGTGACTTCCCATAAATTCCTTTAGCTCTTACCAAGATGTTATATCTTCCCCATGTCTGAGCAGCAAGAATTTTTTTGATCTATGCTGTTTAACAAAGTGATTAATTAAATTTATGTTCTACGATGAAGAATGTAGGTCTCACAAGTGACTAATGATTTTGAGTGCCCAACTTCAGACACTTTAAAGAAGACTGATTTTCTGAGGGCAGGTACCCAGCAGTTCTGAAAATCTGACTCCTAGGTGTCTCAGTTGGACACCTTAAAGTTGTGGCCCCCCAAAAATCACTACTCACTTTTGAAAATTTAAGCTGAACTTATTGTTGATCGTGTCTGTACTGCCCATCTCTGCAGTATTATTATAAGCACATTTACTATAAGTTCCCCACTGCTAATAACCATCAGCCTCCAGACACCCAACAGGATTCCCTCCACTGCTAAGCTGAAAATCAGGCAGGTGTCCAAATATGGATTTAGGAACCTAACTGTCAGATGCCAGTGTTTGTAGCATAGTCAGTTTGTAGGATATTTGATTTAGTTTAAATGGCTACTGTCCCCCTGAGCCTATTACTAAATAGAATTCACTACAAATCTAAATCCTTTTCCAGAACAAGAATCAAAATACCCTGATCATCAAGCCGAGTAAGAGATTTACCATTCATGAGTGTTATGTTGAATTATCCAGGGCTAAGGTAGCAATTACTCAACTATGGGGAAATTTCATCCTTCAATCCCCTTCTATGATACTTTTTCTTAACTGAAGAGCAGGGCCCCAGCACTGTACAAACAGAGTACTAGACCATCCCTGGCCCGAACAGCTTACCATCCAAATAATGTATGTTTATCTCCTGCCATTTGACCCCTGAAGTTAACTATCATTTGTCATCACTAAGTCACAGAATGGTGTTAAGTGCTCTAAGAAAAACTGCATCTTCTGTTTCAATAATTAACAGTATTAACTTGGATATTCTGAGAGCACCACCAATCTCAGCCTTCCCAGGAGTCTTTAAATCTATTAGACAACCTCATACTCAGTACTATGAACAAGATTCTCTACCACATTCCTCTCCAGTTCAAAGTCGGCTAGATCCTCAGCTGGTGTAAACTGGCATAGCTCCATTGAAGACAATGGAATGACACCAATTTACAAAATTGAGGATCTGGCCCATATCTTAATGCTCTTTTTGGTGGGGGGCAGGGGGCGTGAGGATAAAGTTGATCTCCTTGACAACTTTCTAGCCTGCAAATGATACTCTCTAGGGTGGCTAGGATCATTTGAAGTAATGCAGTAAATATGCTGTGGGAGAAGTCATAACATACCAAGGAAGCAACACAGTTTGAAAAGACAAAATGGCTACCTGAGAGAGCCCACCAAAGACTCTATCCATTACATCATCATGACAGGAAAGATTTTAACCAGCAGCTAAGGAGATGCTAGAGAACTTGGTTCATCAATGAGATGAAGCTGGAAGGTTTATGATGTCTCAGCTAGTTGCCACATGGGACTTTTCTTTTCTGGGGAAATACACACATCTAAGTGACAACAATGAGCTGTGGTTCAGCCTTCCACATAGCAAAAAGAAAAATTTGTCCAAGCCTTCATTTGAATTTTTTAAATTTATTTGGCTCCTCCAAATATTTTCCACGTGCCCGTGTACAACATACCCTTAGAAGGTTTCGATTTATTCATTAACATAGTGTGGGCTCTGGCATCCCCATACAAATCTGCAGCAAAGCTCGTCAAGCCAGTGGTCAGGATACTAAGCTATACTTATAGATCAGACACGAGGACACATGAGGCCCCAGTGAACATTAAGACCAGGTTTTCTTGCACCTCTGCCCCCAAGTTATTAGAAAGCATACCTACTATGAACCAACCTTCCATTGAGGGATCGCTGAAAGTTGGGGTCACCTGTCACAGGTACCAAGATCATTAAAGGTATTTAGGCACCTAACTCCCATTGACTTCAATGGGAGTATCACGGGGTCCTCTCACTGCAGTGGCACCTCCTGCTGGCCGTCCTGGGAATTAGCTCTGCCAGGCTTGTACTCCCCCTTCAGTGGTGTCTTCCCCCATCCTGTCTTACTGTGCAGCCCCTCTCACTCCAGCAACTGCAGTCTCCTCTTCATGGCTTGGCCATCTGGCCAGGTCACTAAAGTCCTCCCGTTCCAGGGAATTCAGTCTTTCCAGACCCGCTGGCTGGCTGGCATCTTGAACATCCTCGCCCCTTCCCAGTGGTTGGTAGGGGATTCCAGCCCAGGTACCCTATAACAAGCAGCCATGGTCTCTGTGTCATCCTACCTCTCGCTGCTGTTTCCCTGGGCTTCTTCCTACCCATCTGGCTTCCCCCCGTCTTTGGGTTTGCCAGCCTACCAACTTCCTCCATTCAGGGAGTGACTGCAGCCTACTTCCCTGTAGCCAGCCACTTGGCTTTATAGGCCCTGCCTGTTGCTGCACAGGTGGGCCTGCTTGCAGTCACTCAGTTCTCTGCTCCCTGGCTTCTCCTTCAGGTGCACCCAGGGCCGGCTCCAGGCACCAGCCCAGCAAGCAGGTGCTTGGGGCGGCCAAGGGGAAGGAGCGGCACGTCCGGCTCTTCGGCAGCAGGTCCCTCGCTCCCTCTCGGAGCGAAGGACCAGCCACCGAATTGCCATCGAAGACTGAAGTGGCGGCGGTAGAGCAGATTGCGATCATGGCTTTTTTTTTTTGCTGCTTGGGGCGGCAAAAACCCTGGAGCCGGCCCTGGGTGCACCCTAGGCAGTTACTCAGCCTAACCAGTCACCTTAACCCCGCTCAGTCCAGAGTGGGGTGGACACTCCATCACAGGGAGATAAGCACCTAAATACCTCTGACAATCTGGACCATGGTCTACAGGTGCTTGAGGGCTGGTGATGTAGTGCGATGAGAGTATACATGCACATGAAGCTCATTTATTATTAGTGGGAGGCAGGGACGTTCCATGCACATTGATAACTAAATATGCTCCTTATCCTGCGGACTCATATTTTAATGGAAATACAATATTGCAGATAATGGCTTGAAAGTTTTAACTGTAAGCAAAGAAAGCAACACTCACCTGCAACTGACAAATGATATTTATTTAATCAAGACTACATTGTTTATTGTGCAGTTACTTATCAATTATAGTCTAGCTTTTCCAGGCATTATGCAGCATTCCTTCCTGCAGACTATTTTTGTGGGGCCTAGGAAGCCAAAAAATCCATTCAATTACCTTTAAATGCAGTTACAAGGCAATAACAGTGGGCCTGCCTTGTAAGTTGCTATAATTCTTTTAATTGCTAGGCTCTCTGGGCCTGCTGAGCCTGAAGACCACAATAACGATCTGCACAATGTGATTAATTAGGATGATGGAGGAGATGTCATGCTCTAATGTGGTGACATTCTACAGGCTTGTTACTGCTGCTGCTTTAGAATAAATACTGACCAATAGGTGATCCACCTGGTAGATTATTTCTTCTTGAATAATCCTTGACCAAAACAAGTACTGGAAATCTTTCTTACAAGTCATCTGAACTCTTCTCCCACAATCTCTAGTCTCTCCAGACTTTTTCCCCACTAAAAAACGTTACAGCTTTGCAAAGGTCATTGCATATACGTCTCAAAACATAAAACTGCTTTTGATTCTTCGCTACACATGCACAATGTAATACAAAATGCCACTGACACTGTGGACACTTATTTAATGCCCTGGAAAGAACACAGTCTGGAAGGTGACATTTGAATAGTAGAGTGGACCTTTCATAATCAATTCCCCCTAGCACAAAAAAGTTCCTTTTGGCAGAATTCGACAACAAACAAGGGAGCAATGTATCTCCATCTTTTTTAGCCTGGGAGTGATGGCATGGTCTCGCTTCACCTCCTACAGTTGTAGTACACTCTGAAACCAGGGCATGGTGGGGCCTTTGCCCTGCCATATGGCTTTGGGGAAAAACTGCAGAGAGAAACCAGCCAGTAGGACCAGCGCCAAAGCAAGCCAAAACAGGGACCTCTGGACATTCAGAGGACTTTCTACAGTTTTATCTGGACTTTCTCTGCCCTGTGCTGATTGGCTGTTTGCTCCAGCCCTCTCCCGCTCTCCCAGGTGTGTCTACATTGCCCTCAGGAGGTGTAATTATAGCACATGGAGACATACACAAGCTAGTTTTGATCTAGCTAAATCAAAGCTACTTGAAAGTAACAATAGCAGTGAAGCCGCAGCAGCCTGGACAGCGGCTCTGGCTAGTCACTCCAGTATGCACATGGGGTTCTGGGCAGGGAGGTAGCCTGTGCCACCACCCCTGCTACCATGACTACACTGCTATTGTTATTTGAGCTAGATCAGAGCTGTCTCTGGTACACCTACACCAGGAGCAATCACATCTCACATACCCAGTCTCCATCTCAGCATCACTCCACACCTGCCCCTCTTACCCGCTACCCTGTCCCACTCATGCCCCATCCCTTCAATGTCTCCTCTCCCTTCATTCCCCCCCCCCCCCACCACACACACAATTTGCTTAACCCTTCCTCACTAAACCCACCTTAAAAAATCATGGAACTAACATACATGGCATTTGCTGGCACCCCATTGTTCACTCAGTATGTGTTTTACTCCTGCTCCCTGACCTGTCTATTTAGATTGTAAGATCTTCAGGGCAGGGACTGTTATTCCGTGTTTGCACGGTGCCCAGCACAGTGGGGCCCCAGTTTTGGTTTGCCCTCAGGCACTGCCATAATAAACATGATTAAATAATAATAATAAAGTTGTATTCTTACTCATAATAGGGAGCAGCTGGAGCAAGATGGACCCCTCTTCTGTCCCTACTCCTGATTGGAGCAGCTGCAGCAAATCAAAAGCAGGGATTCTTCATTCCCACTGAGCAATGGCAATTTTTCTCCTCTTCCCATCTCACCTCTGTTCAAACAGCACAGAAGAAGAAAAGCACTTAATGCATATCTGGTAGATGGAATGCAGCACTGTATACTGCATTCCAAGGGAGGAGATGTGTTAAAGTTCACTGCAAGTGAAATGGATTTTCACTATTAGAGAATTCAAAGTCCACAGAAGTGAACTGAAGAAATTCTGGACTTTCACTCCTTTTCAACATATTATAATCAAGGTCACTAATAGTGGGTTCCACTATATACACAACAGAGATAAGGAAGTGCCTAAAACACTGTGGCTCTATGCAGAGGCATCTATTAGAAAATGGAACAGCCTCGCTGTCTAAGAGGATGATCTCTTTGATTATAGGAGGGAACATCCATGTAAAGTTATAATTAGATATAATACCGCCTTAGGCCATGAGTGAGCTTGGCGGCTCTCAAAAGCAGGGTTTATCTGTACTTGGATGGCTAAAACCCAGTGTTCTTTAAAAAGTAGTTTGAGTGATTCAGTAGGTGGCACTCTTCCCCTCAGAGTCAGTGCTGACTCCATTGCATAGCGTTAGGGGGTACTCTGTTTTTGGAGGTTGTCTTTCAAATGAAAAATACAAGAGCTAAAGGCAGGCCTGTTGGCCCCAGGCTTCTCTCCAAATACCAATGTAACTACATTCTGCCTACAAGAGTTCCCCCCGCAGTTTCAGATAGGTAGAGTCATAGAATATCAGGGTTGGAAGTGACCTCAGGAGGTCATCTAGTCCAACCCCCTGCTCAAAGCAGGACCAATCCCCAACTAAATCATCCCAGCCAGGGCTTTGTCAAGCCTGACCTTAAAAACCTCTAAGGAAGGAGATTCCACCACCACCCTAGGTAACCCATTCCAGTGCTTCACCACCCTCCTAGTGAAAAAGTTTTTCCTAATATCCAACCTAAACCACCCGCACTGCAACTTGAGACCATTACTCCTCGTTCTGTCATCTGGTACCACTGAGAACAGTCTAGATCTATCCTCTTTGGAACCCCCGTTCAGGTAGCTGAAAGCAGCTATCAAATCCCCCCTCATTCTTCTCTTCTGCAGACTAAATAATCCCAGTTCCCTCAGCCTCTCCTCATAAGTCATGTGCTCCAGCTCCCTAATCATTTTTGTTGCCTTCGCTGGACTCTTTCCAATTTTTCCACATCCTTCTTGTAGTGTGGGGCCCAAAACTGGACACAGTACTCCAGATGAGGCCTCACCAATGCCGAATAGAGGGGAATGATCACGTCCCTCGATCTGCTGGCAACGCTCCTACTTATACAGCCCAAAATGCCGTTAGCCTTCTTGGCAACAAGGGCACACTGTTGACTCATATCCAGCTTCTCGTCACTGTAACCCCTAGGTCATTTTCTGCAGAACTGCTGCCTAGCCGCTCGGTCCCTAGTCTGTAGCAGTGCATGGGATTCTTCCGTCCTAAGTGCAGGACTCTGCACTTGTCCTTGTTGAACCTCATCAGATTTCTTTTGGCCCAATCCTCTAATTTGTCTAGGTCCCTCTGTATCCTATTCCTACCTTCCAGCATATCTACCACTCCTCCCAGTTTAGTGTCATCTGCAAACTTGCTGAGGGTGCAATCCACACCATCCTCCAGATCACTAATGAAGATATTGAACAAAACCAGCCCCAGGACCGACCCTTGGGGCACTCCGCTTGATACCGGCTGCCAACTAGACATGGAGCCATTGATCACTACCCGCTGAGCCCGATGATCTAGCCAGCTTTCTATCCACCCATTTTTCCCTCCCTAAACTGATGTAACAGTGTTCTGTGCTGTTAAGGGATTGCACTGTTAAACTCAAATGTGGCTGCATTTGGAAAAGATGGCTAAAGTTTTCAGATGTAGGTGTCTAAAATTAGGTACTAAATGAAATTACCTTGTTTTCATAAATGCTGTGCACCCATAACTCCCATAGAAGTCAAAGAAAACCACAAATGGTCAAGACCTTTGCAGGTTTTTTTGTTCGTTTTTGTTTTTACCTAACTTGTGGCACTTTCATTTGACAATTGGGGACCTATACAGTTAATTTGTATGGCTGCCCTGGAGCGGGTGGTGGGTCATTGAAATAAGAATGCAAATTGGTTGGCAAATTGATTTGTGGTCAAAGTNCTGTAACCCCTAGGTCATTTTCTGCAGAACTGCTGCCTAGCCGCTCGGTCCCTAGTCTGTAGCAGTGCATGGGATTCTTCCGTCCTAAGTGCAGGACTCTGCACTTGTCCTTGTTGAACCTCATCAGATTTCTTTTGGCCCAATCCTCTAATTTGTCTAGGTCCCTCTGTATCCTATTCCTACCTTCCAGCATATCTACCACTCCTCCCAGTTTAGTGTCATCTGCAAACTTGCTGAGGGTGCAATCCACACCATCCTCCAGATCACTAATGAAGATATTGAACAAAACCAGCCCCAGGACCGACCCTTGGGGCACTCCGCTTGATACCGGCTGCCAACTAGACATGGAGCCATTGATCACTACCCGCTGAGCCCGATGATCTAGCCAGCTTTCTATCCACCCATTTTTCCCTCCCTAAACTGATGTAACAGTGTTCTGTGCTGTTAAGGGATTGCACTGTTAAACTCAAATGTGGCTGCATTTGGAAAAGATGGCTAAAGTTTTCAGATGTAGGTGTCTAAAATTAGGTACTAAATGAAATTACCTTGTTTTCATAAATGCTGTGCACCCATAACTCCCATAGAAGTCAAAGAAAACCACAAATGGTCAAGACCTTTGCAGGTTTTTTTGTTCGTTTTTGTTTTTACCTAACTTGTGGCACTTTCATTTGACAATTGGGGACCTATACAGTTAATTTGTATGGCTGCCCTGGAGCGGGTGGTGGGTCATTGAAATAAGAATGCAAATTGGTTGGCAAATTGATTTGTGGTCAAAGTTTAAATAATGAAGTTATTTCACATATAACTACCAGGCTCTTGCTTTGTCTCGTTATGCTGACAGTACAAGAATATTAAACATTAGTTATCCACTGCATAGCCAGAGTATTCATAAACACCACAAGCAAGGAAACAGTTTTCCTATGCACTCGTTTTTAATGATCACTTTGTATTCCCAGACATTTCACCCTGACAAATGAGTTACGTTAGCAGGACACAGTCTCTCATTGTGGTTATTGCTATGCATAGGCCTTCGCTGTGCTTTATCTGAGAGGCTCTTGCAGCATGAGGCCCTACAAACTGTATAGAGAAGCATAGAACAACAATGCTGCTTCTATCAGTGCTGTTTCCAAAGAGGGTTCTTTTTTCAGTACACACAATCCTCTCATACAAATATTCAAACACAAAACCACGCTTGTACTGTGGACAAAAAAATTAAAATTAAGTCAGAGTTAGACAGCAATTTACATTTTTGCAAATGGACATTTCATACCAGCAGGTCACTATAGCAGTGGGAAATTTCTGATCAAAAAATTCCTTAAGTGCATACTTAGGGAAACACACTGTGTACGTGGGGGTAATAGTTTCGTAAGTGGCTAGCCCACATCTTTCAAACGTCTAAACAGAAGAAGACTGCCTGAGCGTCCGAGGGCACAGCAGTTTGAATCCCACACGAACCTCCCTTTCATGAGATGAACCCCATCTCCTGGAGGTAACAGGGATTGAACCAGGCCCTCAAGAGCTCTGCAGCTTGAGCTAAAGGATTAAGTGCTGTAATTGGCAGCTGTAATTGATCCCCAATTGTGTACCAGGGATGCGTAACAGAAATGTAATCCCAATGCCCATGTGTGTCCCCTTTTGTGTTTATTTTTCAAACAAATTCTAGCAAAATGAGCTTCGTGGCAAGAACACTTGCTGAAAAAGCAAACAAAGCAACATTCCAGAATATTTATGGAAAGCAAATTTCAGAAATGTAATTGCAAATATTTGCTCCAGAAATCGGATTCTAGGAGTTATGATGCTCAACTTAGGGAACAGAAACTTAGCAACGGCCCTGTGTGTCCCTCCTTTTTCGGTTATTGAATACTTGCAACGGAACATCTCCAAAAATAATTTAAAATAAACACAATTAGAGAAAATTGCTGTCTATTCTTGAACAGACAGAGGCGACATTTGTTGTGAATTTTTCACCCACCTCTATTTACCTACCACCCCAGAGATACTTGGAGGAAATTAATGTTTGTAATGTGTTTTACAGTTCTCAGATAAGCATTGCTACACTGTTACCGTGTAAAGCATTAATATTTAACTATTTTATACTAGTACAAAAACTCACATACCCTGAGACTGTAATGCCCCTTTGATACTGAGGTTATTCTTCTGAACCTATCTAGTGACACAAGATAATAGGCTTGATTTTTAAAATAGTTCTAAGCTGGCATTTTTACATTCACAATTAATTGCAGGCATAAAACTGAGTCTGAAAAACTGGAGGCTGCATTTCTCAAGTCAGGCCCTATATTTCATTGAGTAATTTTTCTTGCAAATGTGCAGTTATAAAGTAGAATGTAAATAGACTCCTAAAGAAAACCAACTATTGAACATTGTGTCAGGGCGTGAGGTAAGTCTAAGTATTTCTACAATTTAGAACATTTCTGCAAAAGATAATTGCTTTCTGAGTTTATGGAATCTTTTCTGAGACCAGCCTGCTGTCAAGTAGAGGTAACAAAAACTGTAGGTAACCCTAATTGGGGGGTGGGAAGAGAAAGCTTTCTACAAGTATGTCTCCGTATAATTACACTATTTAAATTGGGGGTATTCAGCACCTTTCAAATGCTTGGTGCTAAAAGCTATCTGGAAATCGGCTTTAAATAAGTGAGGTTATAGTAAGTTATGCTGTTCTAGCACTGAAAATATCACTACAATCTAGACAGACATTTCTAATATTTTGTGTTTGATTGCAAAACAAACTCAGTTGGTGATAACAGGATATGAAATGTCATTTCAAGTATGTCTTAGTAGCAAATGTGCAACAGCATCTACCTCTAAAGGTAAGCGACCCCACACACTCTGCTGTATTCAGATCTGCAGCTGGTGTTGGCAGCCCAGTTCCTGTCCAAGTAGAGGAAATTGATCACACTGGTTGTCAAAGAGAAACTGTTACATTTTGCAGAATAAGCTGATGCTCCCAGCATACATGCAGAGCTACAAAAACAAATATAATTAAGAGACTGAAATAGGTTTCTGCCAAATTTGGGTGTAAAAAAAAACAGCATTAAGGTGGAAAACACTGATTGCTTTTTTACTCAATTAAATCTAATTAAGCCTAGATTGGATTTTTCTTAGTTTAAGAATGGCATTCCTCAAAATTACAGCAATTTACCAGGAACTTTTGACTCCGTATAACTACCTTCTTCTAGAATAGCCATCATTTCTTTTAAAAAGTAGATTTTCTTCAGATGGGAAATCTGCCTCTGATCCAGGAACTTCATGGCCCAGGGCAATGGAAGGTGTCAGTTTTGTCTTGATTTTTGGTTAATGCCATATACCATGGCTGAACAAGAAATGCTATGGTAATATGACTTGGCAAATCATCCAGACTTAGAAAAATATATCTGGCTACTCCTTTTAATCCAGGTGGTTCTTTGTTGTTGGCCTATTAGTATTGATTTAGTAACAGACAGTGCGATTTATGAAAACTGTTCCAATTCTAGAAGTAGGGCCTTCTATTTGGCTGAGATACTCTGGTGTTCGTTACTTGCTGCAGAACATCTAAATGGAGCTGGTTTGCTGTACATTACTGAATGAGACAGGGCACAGCATCTTTCTTGGACATCCTGTTGCTCAAGCATCTGATGTCAGCATTGATTAGAACTCAGCATCACACAGGCATTCAGGCCCTGCCACATCATGCATTCAGCTCACCACCATCAGCACAACAAAGACATTTAATGTCTCGTTCCCAGTGGGACAGTCCCAGATTTCCATTCTCAGCCTCGTGTCCTGCTGTTGTACCGTGGCGCAGGAGAGAGAAAGGCCCATATTTACGGTGTTATTGTTAGTAATTGCATCAAAGTTTTGGCAGTCTCCTCAGTGACCTGGTTCTCGCTCCAGCACTGCAGAAGAACCTGCCAAACACTCTTACCTTCACCTATGAGGGGGGAAGGAAAGAGGCAGAAGTAGTTTATTTTTTAATTCATGGCCCATAAACACCAAGAATCCCTGGAGAGCAGTCACAGCAAGCATTTAATAGGGCTTCACAGATCACTTCATTGCATTCAAATGTAGCTAGGGAGATTAAAAAGAGAAGTAGGCAACTATTAATTCATTCCCCCTCAAAAGTGACAACCCAGTATTAATAAGCAGAGACTCTTCCCATTAGTGTCCAAGGCCTATGATATTTAATGGCTTAATCTGTTTACAAGGCCACTCAGTTATCAGGACTCTCAGCTCCCTTACTGTCACCCCTAGTGGCTAGTCAAAGTTTGGGGCCCCAGGGAGGTTCCATTGGGAGCAGAAATTGATGATAGAGTCTGGTATTTTCTTCAATGCAATCTTGTTTATTTGCAAGGGATATACAAGGTCCTGCTTCTCTGAATGCAGGAGGAACCAGAAACAAAGGTATAGTTGCTTAGCTTACAACCCCAAGCTTTTTTAGCCAATATAAGACCCAAAAGCTCTCTCTCTCTCACAAACTTTTTCCAGAGAGCCATAGGCCAGGTCTACACTACAAATTTACATTGGTAGAACTACATTGCTCAGGGGTGTGAAAAATCCACACCCTGAGTGACATAACTATACCGACTAAAACCCCGGTGTAGAGAGCACTATGTCAGTGGGAGAGCTTCCCCATCGACGTCACTACCACCTCTCACGGAGGTGGACTAACTCCACAGACAGGAGAAGCTCTCCCATTGGCGTAGTAGCATCTTCACTATTGCAGTGGCGCCACTGCAGCGCTGTATGTGTAGACAAGCCCATACTCTGTGCTCATAGGCTATTGCTTGGCTTTTCGTGTTTTGCCTCTGACTCGCTGACCTTCTGTGTCTTTCATCCCAGCTTGACTTTTTTCACACACAACACACAAGCCCACCTGGGCAAAGGACTCCCCAGTCAAATCCTCTGCCTTCATGGTTCTAGTTTCTGGGCAGATTAGTAGGCCTTGTTTTAGGTGTGGCCTCTTAATTGTCTCACAACTATCCGAACTGAAGAACATGTTCACATGTCAGTTTTAACAGGGTTTTAACTCAACCTATAACAAGGTTTAACCCAGCTCACAACATTATTTATTTGGCAGATAATCATATATAACAATCTCTTCAAGGCCAGATTAATTAAAATGACCCAGGGCCTAAGTGTGTGAAGGGGGGCACCTCAGCTTCCAAAATCATCACCTAAGAGTGCCCCAAACACGGGCTGTTCAGCAGTGACATGGGGGTGTGATTTTCAAGGGAAGCTAATTGATTTTTAGGAGCACAGAAGTCCCATTGAAAATTCAACCTAGAACCCCACTAAATTTCTACAACTGCAGGGCAATAATATATATATATGGCCCAAATTCCCTTTACATGCTGGACAGTGATAAAAATCTCTATATTAGTCAAACCAGGTAAGGATGCAGAATATTGAAAGCCAGTTAAAGGAGGCATCAGCAGAACAGCAGAAAGCTAAGGGTTTGCCACAGTTACAACCCAGGGAATGCCAGCAGCAGCAGCAGCTACACTAATCACACTTCCACTTGAAAAGAGTACAGTTCCCCCTCTCTCTCGCTGTGCACAAAACCTAACATGCAGATGTATGCCATTTCTCAGAGTACACTTAAAATGCTACAGTGACAGCTATGGTAATGTGGTGTTTTAAGTGTAGACACTCCCTAAGAATGACAGAAGGGATTCTCTTGGTGTAAGTAATCCAGCTCCCCAAGAGGTGGTAGCATGGTCAACAGAAGAATTCTTTGGGTCAACCTAGCGCTGTCTACCCGGGGACTTAGATTGGCTTAACTACACCATTCAGAGGTATAGATTTTTCACACCCCTGACCAACCTAGTTAGACCGACCTGATTTTCTAGTGTAGATCAGGCTAAAGTCAAAATCCTTCTTTCAACTGTCCAGACTCTGCTCTTTTCTCATCTCTCCTCTCCACAATTCCAGATCAGTGCGCTTTATACAGGATCAGAGCTCCTAGGCATGCTTCCTCTTTATATCTTTCCAGTAGGTGGCTGAGCTAAACTCACCATGGCAAATATCAAGCCTCGGTCACCATAGTTAAGGACTCCAGCAACTGTTGGAAACCACAACTGTAGATGCACATCATTGTGAAGGACACCACAGAAGGAAAGCCAGGAAATTCACTCTAAGTAACAAATGCAACAGGACACCAATTTCCAAAGCAGACTGTAGAAGTGATCTTGGGAATTATAGACTGGTAAACTTTAGGGAGTGCAGCCAAATGGGTAGAGTACTCAACGGGGACTGGGGAGACCTGTGTTCCATTCCCAGCTTGGCCACTGGTTTGCTAAGTAACCAAGTCACTTCCCTGCTCTGTGCCTCTGTTTCCCCATCTGTGCAATAGCGATAATGATAATGACCTCCTTTGTAAAATGCTTTGAGCTCTATTGATGAAAAGTGCTATATAAGAAATAGGATTATTTTTATTATTTCATTACTAGATTAATTAGCAATTCAGACAATTTAATAGAGTTTTAGAACACCTATATCAATTTGGGAGGATAAAAGCACAGCTTCTTCAAAGGAAAAACATACTTCTCTAATCTACTAGAATTCTGAGCATGTCAACAGGGTAGGGGATAAAGGAACCCCAGTAGACAAAAGTAGTTAAACTTTCATGAAACCTTTGACAATGTCACTCACAAGAGATAATTGAGTAAAATCTGTTGAGCAGTCCTAGGGTGTGACAAAGTGCTGTCATGGATTAGAAACTGGATAAAAACAAAAGTACAAATGAATAGTCAGTTTTCAATATAACAAAAAGGTAACACTGAGGTATTCCAAGAACCTGCTAGGTCCTGCGCTTAACAGATTTATCAGTGACCTGGACAACGGACAGAACAGTGAGGTGGCAAAATTTGCCGAGAATGCAGAA
This sequence comes from Platysternon megacephalum, assembly GCA_003942145.1. NCBI lineage: Eukaryota > Metazoa > Chordata > Testudines > Platysternidae > Platysternon > Platysternon megacephalum. The sequence continues at coordinate 2,007,546 of QXTE01000250.1, forward strand.
ATATTTAGGTTAGTCAAGATTGGGCAAGGGACTCCAGAAAGACCTGTCAAAACTTAAATTAAACGCTGACAAATGCAAGGTAGCAAACATTGGAGGGATAATTTGAACACCACCCAAGCACTCAGGTAAAAGATCTGAGTGTCACAGCTGAACAATGTGCAGAGACAGTCAAAAAGCAAACGAAGTGTTATGACGTTTAAAGACTGGGTTAGGGAGTTACACTGAAAATATTATAATGCCATTATATAAATCAGTGGTACACCCTCATCTGGAGCATCGTGTCCAGGTCTGGTCACCACAATCTTATGAGATATATCAGAAATAGAGGGGGGGTCAGAGACAGAAAAAGAAAATGACTGTTAGCATGGAAAGACTTCTGTGTGAGGAGAAAATAGGATTGTTTCGTTTAAAAATGAAATAAAGCAAGAGGGGGCATGATATGGATATACAACATAATGCATAGCATAGAAAAGATATTGGACATTCCTATTTACTCTCTCATTATAATACAAAAACAAGGGGAGCATTCACAGAAATCGGAAGCCAATAAGTGTAAAACTGATAGGACTTTTTTTGTTCAGCCTACATTTTTATTAACTTATGGAACTCATTGCCACAAGGCATCATTAAGGTCAAGAGCCTAACAGGATTCAGAAAAGAATCATATATTTATATAGATGTTTAGAGACAGGACACTAGACCAGATGCCCTACCAGTACAATGCTAGCTTTGCTCTAGGAGTGTATTAACGGATTCAGGTACAGAGGATAAGCACACTGCACAACCCAGATCTTAAATGATGTGTGTCTTTACAGAGTATTGAATGCACTTTTTATAGTATTAGGCTTTAAGTAATATTTTAAAAGGGCTTCAGTGACTTACGATGCTTAAACCTATTTTCAAAAGTGACCTAGGACCTAAATGACCTAGCAGAATGCTGGTCATGCAACTGAGGCCTGTTCCACATACTCCATTCCCTTTTCTAGCGCTGTTTACAAGCAAAGAGAGAGAAGAGGAAGTGACTGACTCCATGGAGCAGTGCTTAACTCCAGACTTGAGTCCAGATGAGCTGCATCAAATTTAGGGTGATATCAGTAGAAACACATTAAGATGTTCATCTTATTTCAGCAGGAAATATGCATTTATCTAGCTTTGTCCTCTCTTTAGTTTACGTACCGCCAGTAGTGCACCAGGCTAACAGCCACGTGAATTTGGAAAGGAGGGTCAGCCCATAGGATACTTATGAATTGACTATTTTTTTAAAATCATTGTTGCTGACTGAACTCCACACCAAAGGCACACATTTCCTGACCATTCAGTTAAGCAAAAAGCACTGTGTCAATATTGCCCCTTACTGACCTGTATATAGCTTCAGTTCAAATACAGCTGTAGCGTTCAGTATTTGCAAAGAAAAAATTCATGCTTGCATCAAAATTCTGTTGCATGCCATAAATATCACTCTCATCACACACCCCAACTCCTGGTCCCTCCCAGTGTTATCAGGGTCTCCATTTGGTGTGGTTTATTTTAATGCTAATTTTTAAATAGAAAATAAATTTGCACATCATAGCGTGGAATCAGTTGACCCTGTCCAGATTTAGGAGAACATTTTGTGCACTACTTTCAAGCTGGTATTTTTGGCTGTTTATTAGAACCCTGATCACTTCTTGCTCCCAGACCTTTTTGCTTGTTGGTGGAGTGACATGCCTGGGATAAGGCTCTCTCTGTATCATTTTGCCACTATTTTTACAAAGCAAAGCATGAACTCAGAAACCAAACATTTTGATTGGGTGCCTGCCATAAGCAGAGCAGCAATAAGGAATGCAACTCAGTTGAAATGCATGGACTAGCAGCTTTATTTTAGCTCTTCAAAAGATTCTCCAGAAGCCTTTGCGATTCCAAGAGGACATTTCTCAGGCAATCAAATAATCAGTGAACTTTGTGCAGTCTTAGGACGCTAGAATTACACAAGGAGACGCAGGCATTGCAGGATTTTAATTTTTAGGATGATGGTAAAAAATAGTGTGATTCTGAAATTGAATATTACAAAAACAAGGCCCAGAAAATAGACTGCTGCTGTTAGTTTATTTAATTAGTTTATACACGCAAACTATGAATAAAAACAGCACTGCAACTGCGATGGCTTTAGTTGTAAGCCTGCAACCATGACAACAGTAAAGTATTACTGAATCACCATGACAAGGAACCAGAGACAATTGCTGCTGCTACATAAAAGCCAGCTTAAGCCAATCAAAAATTGTGCACAAATGGGGGTGGAGGGGACCACTACAATTGTTGTTTTACTTTATTTTTATGCAACACTAAAAATTGGGCATTAAATATTTTTGTATTGCATTGTTGTGCAGAGCTCTCATGACCGTGTCATTTTTCTTTGATCGCTATTGACCATAATTGCATGACGAGAACAAAATCTTGTAATGACAGGATAATTACATAACCATTTCTCTAGAAAGAAAGAAAGAAAGAAAGAAAGAAAGAAAGAAAGAAAGAAAGAAAGAAAGAAAGAAAGAAAGAAAGAAAGAAAGAAAGAAAGAAAGGAACCTGAAAATGGACAGAGCAACGAAGGCAACTCCTGGTGTGACTAGCACAGAATCTGCAGGAGGCTTCGTTACTGTGTAATAATGACAGACAGCGATTTGTGGCCTGTATAACAGCAATACTTTTCAATCCTAGCTTCAGGACATCTGCACAGAAAGAGAGTTTTCATGTTAACAGATAAGAATGTTGGTGTCACTTGGGTGATTCACTTGTTAGGGCTCTGCACTCCACAGCTCATTCTTCTGATGCCATTTCTCTCCATAACATCAAACTGCAGTTACCAGCAAGTCCAGATTGGAGCCAGCCAAGGATTACACCCTTAGTGGTGTAGAACTGGCATAGCAGCTCTGTACCACCCATCCCTCCTAATGCCAGAGTGCTGCAGTGCTCCAGCAATTCCCAGTTAGTATATCATGGTCCCAGCCAGTACTACCAGCTCCAGGACTAGAGTGCCACAAAAGACCAGGGCTGGCGCAACCCATTAGGTGACCTAGGCGGTCGCCTAGGGCGCTAAGATTTGGGGGGCGCCGCCACCTCTGTCGGGGGCGGCATTTCAGGGGTGGGACCTTCTGCCGCCTAGGGCGGCGGAAAAGTTGGTGGCGCTCCTGCAAAAGACCCCTTCCCAAGCTGCACCCAGTGTATAGTGGGCTTAGCTGAAGATTCAGCCCTAGGATTTTTACTTTGACTAAATCTAACTACAGTAAGAGTTCATGCCAGCCCCGGTATAGCATACTCAAAAGATATAGACACTAGTATAGGAATTCAATCTGTTACAGCGCTTTCATATTCTCACAACATCTAGGCCTGTATGGGCCTGACCACAGTGCATTAATACAAAGAAAACAACAACATAATGACATGGATGTGCCCGAGAATAAGATCATCAGCATCACAGTATACTGTGTACCTTAGTCAGACATGTTCTCAGGGTGCATTGTGAGTAATATTTTAAACAGAAAAGCAAGCTTGTTCTTTTTCCAGTCATAAGGGTCTCTCCATCCTGTTGGTATTTCACTCATTCTTTTATGGTGAGCTCCTCTGATATTTATCTTCAGAAAGCAAAGGGGAAGTTTACTCACAAATAATTGTTGTTATCTCTCCACATCAGCAAGGAAACAGTCATAACAAGTCAGCTGTCGTGTGTTATATGACATGTATATTGTTATGCTGGGAGTTGGGTGAAACCTCAGAAAAGCTGGTGGGAGTAATAACTACCCTTCATTCAGGATAAATGTAAGAAGCATTTCAGCGCCTTTTGGAGTAAAATAGCTGAAACAATAGGTATCATCACCCAACACATAGGCCACGTGCAAGACTGGTTGAGCTATGTGGGCGGAGGAGCATCACTGCAGGTTGAATGCAAACACAGAAGGCTTGGTAGTATTTTGATGGTGGGGTGTGGGTGTCTGTCTCTGTGAGAGCAGAAGCAGCCAGAAACACTACAAAAGCAGATGGAGAAGGCAGCAGAAAGCTACGAACAGCCAGAGATGCACTTGTAAGGAGAAAAAGGTGAGAGAGAGCTGTAACAGTTTCAGGGTAACCTGTATTTCCCTCTCCATGGTCCATCGAAGGCACCCACTTAAAGGGTTTCAACTCCCAGCTGTCACCTCGCTTGGTCAGAGACCCTCATCTGGCTCCCTCTTGACCAATGGTTTTAAGGCTACACACTTCCCTGGATTATACTGCAATATTCCCAGCAAACCGGTCTGCATAAAAAGGCCAGCTCCTGTGCTTTGCTTTCTCTCTGAGGGCTATGACCAGTGCACTTGCCGGCAGTTACAAGCTACCACACAGCTCTTTCTAAGCAAGCACATGTATTCTTCAGGTACAAGTATTATAGAGAAAATATATCAAAAACAATAAAAGTACCTATACGCATGCTCACATCTTACCAGAGGTCACCATCAGTCTTATGGGGTGCCAGTGGGCCAAAACCTTTCCAACCCTTCCACAAGGAGGTCCTATCTGTTTGCTGGATCAGGAAGAAAGCCCCGAATCAGTTTAAGCCCCGGCTATTTATCCCAAAATCCTTTTTAAGTCTGTTAGTCTCCGGATAATCCAGTCTGAACCAGAATACGCGAACCTCCCCAGGAGATGCTACCTCTCTGGAGGTGTTATAACCTGAGTGATTTGCTATAATCATCCCTTACTGTTTTTACTTCTTGGAGCAGCTGTGGTAACCCTCCCCCCATGGAGTGCATATAATTCCTGTTTTACAATGACACAAACCATTCATATACTTCATATAACACGGTCTTCCAAAGATACTGCAGGGAGCTGTTTGGGCAGAGTGCTGGCTGGAAAGAGGCTTGGAATATTAAACAAGGAAACTGTCTCCAATTGCTTGCTTCCTGCTGTGTTCAGGGAAAAAGGACTTTGGGTAAATTCTTTGTAAAGAAACAGGATTTTATCAAATAAATATCTGTCTACCATTAATTTCTCCTCCTAACAGGAACAACCCACAAGACCCTGAATATTGGCTAACCACTGGGCCAAAAGGGGTAACACTATAGTGATCTCCCAGAAGTGACACTGTTTTAAAGAAACTATGGAAAATGAAGTCCTTGGATCTGAGATGGTCTTGTCTTAGGAAAAAAGCAGCAAAGATTATTGTACTATCTGTAATTCACTGGAGTGTAAACTGTCCCGTCCGTCCGTCCGCCCCCCCCCACACACACACACACAAATGCCTTCCCTTGCTCCCACTCTCTGACAATGTCTGTAAAGGTCTAAATTGGAGGATTATGAAGCCTGACTAATTGCCAAAGCATGTTGCAAGGTTCTCTGGTGCTTAGGTGTGAATAGCTAGGCTAGGGTTTTACTTTGTGGAAACAGAAAGCTGTTTTTAGGAAGGCAGAATGCCTGAGTGAGTAAGTAAGTAATGAACTGAGAGCCAGGATGTTCCTCAGTTTTTTGGTGAGAATCTGACATGTTTTTGACCTTGGGCAGTTAACTTCCACATGCTTTAGTTATCTTAGTTCAAAATAATAGGCTAAAAACAGAGTCTCACTGAAAAACAGATGCTGTGAACAATTTTCCTGGGTAAATACATGGCAAATTACAGTACTATTATGAAGTGGTGCGACAGAAACGAATTTGGATGGTCCCGTGGGACACTGCAGTCAAGCACTGCAGTTGTTCTATATTTCTCCCATCCCAACTCTCTTCCCATGTTTCCAAATGCATTAGAAATCAAGGATTACTTCCTGTGAATTGTTCCTGGTTGAGTTGGACAATACATAGGAAATATTTTAATGACATATTTTTTCCAGAGTGGGTTCATCTGATCTTTAATAGTTGATTGGACAAGAGCCCTTTTAAAAAATACTATGTATTTCTATGAATAAGCTGTTTCATGTTATTTTGATCTTAAAGTTTCAGGGAACACTGTCCTTAGATTGCTAGAAAGTGGACCAGTTCCAATTGATACAATAAGATATTTTACAAAGACATCAACATCACTAGGGATGTGTAAACGTTCCAAGGTATTATTTGGATTCACAGAATTATTTGGAGTTCACAAATCCCTGAACCAAAGAACTTAGAAACAAGTTGGATTTGATTTAAATCAAATTGATTTAAATCATGATTTAAATCACTAGTCAGGAAGACTCGATTTAATCATGTATTTCTACATAAAAGTGCATTCTTGTTGGTTGTTATAACCTTAATACATATTCTTCACAACTCAGAGATAGATGTAGGTTTCATTTTTAGAAGGTACACACAATACATTTTTAAAGTCATTTATTTTGAAAACTTTTCAGATTAGTTTTACAGCTATATCAGAAAATTAATTATTGTTTGGTTATTTCATTTACCAAAGGTAATTGAAGCAGATATTTATGAAGTAATTGGGAGGTGACCTATCTCCAATTCAACAGGTTAATCATTAATATTTGGAGGATTTTCTTGCCAAGCTGTATTAGAAGGAGAACATCACCAGACAGACATTTAAATTGTTTTATTTAACTAAAACAATGTTATGTATTCTGGATTTTTTTCTTCAACAGCAAACATATAATATTTTAACAAAACAAGCATATGAATTTTTGAATTCAGCTAAACATTCAAGTTTTTTAAAATCAGGTTTGTTTTTGTTAAAATTGTTTTTAACTCAAATAGTTAAATGAAATATTTAAAAAAAAAATTAGATCGACTATGTCAGCCAGGTCAACATGAGAAACTTAAAATATTAGCTTCTGCAGCTAATTCAGTCGTCTTCACCTTCATTTTCCTGTTTGTTCATAATATGGAAAAGAAAAACAATCTTTCCTGCTTTTTCAGGTCCCAAACGATTTCTCAATTTGGAATGAATTAGTCCAAAGGAAGAAAATATTCTTTCTACACCGGCAGAAGAAGCTACTGCTGTCAAAAGTGAGATTATCACTTCAACAGTCCCTGAATCCAAGTGCGTAAGTGACTTCCACCAGTTCACTGGTGTGACTTTCNCATTTATTTTGAAAACTTTTCAGATTAGTTTTACAGCTATATCAGAAAATTAATTATTGTTTGGTTATTTCATTTACCAAAGGTAATTGAAGCAGATATTTATGAAGTAATTGGGAGGTGACCTATCTCCAATTCAACAGGTTAATCATTAATATTTGGAGGATTTTCTTGCCAAGCTGTATTAGAAGGAGAACATCACCAGACAGACATTTAAATTGTTTTATTTAACTAAAACAATGTTATGTATTCTGGATTTTTTTCTTCAACAGCAAACATATAATATTTTAACAAAACAAGCATATGAATTTTTGAATTCAGCTAAACATTCAAGTTTTTTAAAATCAGGTTTGTTTTTGTTAAAATTGTTTTTAACTCAAATAGTTAAATGAAATATTTAAAAAAAAAATTAGATCGACTATGTCAGCCAGGTCAACATGAGAAACTTAAAATATTAGCTTCTGCAGCTAATTCAGTCGTCTTCACCTTCATTTTCCTGTTTGTTCATAATATGGAAAAGAAAAACAATCTTTCCTGCTTTTTCAGGTCCCAAACGATTTCTCAATTTGGAATGAATTAGTCCAAAGGAAGAAAATATTCTTTCTACACCGGCAGAAGAAGCTACTGCTGTCAAAAGTGAGATTATCACTTCAACAGTCCCTGAATCCAAGTGCGTAAGTGACTTCCACCAGTTCACTGGTGTGACTTTCTTTAAAACATCATCAGTAAACATATATTTCTTGAATGGTTCACCCTTAGCTCTGACGTTTATTAGAGTTGGCATTATGGAGGGATGATTGCTGGATGTCCATGTCATAGCCAACTCCTCTTCTTCAGCTGTTAAGGTTTGACCCTGGTACCGAGTACTGAGAATATTTGCAAGAAAATGAGCTGGAGATAGTGCTTGTCCCATTCATTTTTTTAATGTTTGTAATTTAACTCTGTCATTGCATATTTCTCTTTTTAAGATCTCACTCAGTTCCTTCCAAATTTCAACAGCATCAGCAATAAACCAGCTATTTCCCTGCATTTTGTTCAAGGCTACAGAAACAGGCTTCAGGGTACTCAGCATGTGTTCAACATTTCTTTTAAGCCCAACGTTGAGAACTTTGGCTGTGACAGTGCCATCTATTTTTTCACAATTTTGTTCACAAACTGTCATCAGATTAGGCCAGTTCTTGATATAGTGCTCAAAACAGTCCACTACTGAGTTCCATCGCACGTCTTGTGAGAGAGTTAGCCTGGTTCCTCCCACTTTTTTCAGAGCAGCTGCTGCACAGTGGTTGTTAAAGAAGTATTTTGCAATTTCAACAACATTAGCCTTTATTTCTGGAACACTGGCTAGGAGGTGCATCAAATGAGCACTGCAACTGTATGTTATTAGCTTGGGACTCTTCACTCTCTTCTAAATAATTTCTTCTCATCTTGGATACATTTGCAGCATTGTATGTGACCAAGCTGCGTACTAGACATTTGAAATTTTTTTCATAGTTTGTTATAGTTTTTACTGCTACTTCTTGTAAGTATTTTACTGTGTGTGCATTTCCTGATGTATCAATTGTTTCTGTAAGGAAGACATTCCCTTCTTCTGTTGTCACGGAAGCACATACAACAGGATCATTGTGGAGATTGCTCCACCCATCAAGACTCAGGTTAACAATTTCACCCTCTAGACCTTTTGCACACTGCTCAATTTCTCTTTCATACACTTTATCCAGCAATTTGCATGAAACATCTGCTCTGTTGGGTGGGCTGTATCCTGGTCTTAATGACTGAACCATGTTAATGAAGTGTGGGTTCTCAATCATACGGAAAGGAGAGTTTGTTGCATAAACAAATCAGCCAATTTTTTCATCAATTACCTCTTTTTGTAATCTGCTGGTTCTTATCACAAACTTATCTATGGTTGTTTCTGGAGGATGGAGATTTTTTTTTCTTTTTGCTACAGGTGATATACTGTGGTTATGTGACATACATGATGTGACTGAAACACTATCATTGGCAGATAACTCTGAAACTGTAGAAAATGATGGTGATCTTGAAGGTGGATAGTCTTCAGAATCCTGTATGTTGAGGATGGATTCTCCTAAACAAAATAAGTCAATGCAGTTATTTAATTATTATTACCAGACTGCTCATTTAGTATTACTCATTGCATTCACTGACACTCAGTACTACTTTAAAGATGAAATTGTAAAAGGAAGATCTGCCTATTTCAGCTATTTATTTTTTATCACAACTACATCTAAAATGATAGTACCATAGAGTAACAACTATATTTTTTGCCCAAACATGAGAATTCACGAATAGTCCAGAAGGAAGACGGGCAGTCCTTAAAAAAGAAGTATGAAAAAAAAGTTTACCAACCTGAAGATCCTGCATGTTCAGACATGTTCCTTTCATCGTCTTCAATGCAGCTTCCTCCTGAGAAGGAACACTTCTCATGATGTTGTTTCATCGGGCAACCAGGCCTTGCATTTCTTTGTTGCACTGTTTGCATTTTGCACGCATGCCTGTCTTATCCACAGGTAGAGGAACTTCATTAAAATATTCCCAAACTGGGTCTCTTTTACGGCCTGCTGCCATTATAGGTTTTCCCTTATAGTGAGAGAATGCTATGGTAGATCTCAAATCAATGAAGGCTACACTCAGAAAGACCTCAAGACTTCTGGAATATGCTGCTCAAACAGTTTCACTTTTGTTTCTACTGCCTGTACCTCCCTTCTCACATTTATCTCCAGACTTCTTCTCCTTGTCCAATCTATTTTGCCCCCAACAATCTTCTATTCATTGAATTTTTTGAAACTTTGCACTTTTAGAGAGAGGTAAGGGATTAACTCTGTGTACACAAATTTGCAGAGGGACAATAGAGTTGAGGTCTGTTATTTCTCACCTCTATATTTTATTTATTTATTTGAAAACATTTTTGTGTTAAGTATGTTATCTCTGGAGACACAAATCCACAGTTTGAGAACTGCAAAACTAAGCATCTCTGATGGCATCTTCTAGACTGAGCACTGAGTCCCATTGGGTAGATAGAAAGATTAACCTAAATAATCTATACAGAAGCCCCTGGAACCCCATAAGATTGGGTCCCTAATCCATGAACTATTGGAACTCATTTACAAAACTTTTCTTAAACATTACATGAATATATTGTCTCATACTATAGAATTAGAATGTATAATTCCTATTCCATGATGAGATATCTTTGAGCTATAATGTATCTATCTTTAGATAGGTTTTTTCCTCAAAAAGCATTTTATCCAAAAAAACCATTTTAAATTAAAAAAAAATCCGATTTAAATAAAAAAAAAATCCAATTAAAAAAAAAATCATTGATTTTATCCACCCTGCTTAGAAATAAAACAGACCTATGAGATTAGGCAGTCTATCTCCCTGCCACTACAGTTGTGAACCTCAAACACTCATGTTTCTTCCTAGTACAAATAAATGTTTTAAAACTATTTCCTAGCTACAGTGAAGACTGAAATATCATGGAATACCATGAGTATACCTGGTGTATACCACACCAAGGAGGGAGTCCCAGCCCAACAAGCAAAGCTAGCACAAATATTTGGTGGCAGAGACAGTATTTATGCTTGGAATTTCCTTTCCACTGCATCTCAGCTCCCTCTTTCACAACATGCATGTCAATCGACCTTTCAGGCCTAATGTTCAAGTGGGTTAAAGTTATGTAAGGATGCTACAACTGATTTTAACTATCAGCAGTGCTGGTTTTGACAGGCTGCAGAACCTGTAGGCGCAGGTTGGTCCAGAATGGGAAGGGCCTCCATACAAAGAGGCAGATCAAGAGTGATCTTTATATACCCCACTCCTCCACAGTCATGTGTCTGCTGCCCAGTCTCCCCTCAGTCTCTTCCCCAGCCTGTCCCTGAACCTACACAAGTTCGTTTGCTTAGCACTTCAGACAAACAAAAGTGAGAATTTCTGACTTCCTCTTAAATAACAATGCATCATTTTCAAAATGGTAACTATGGTTCTTTTGGTAATAGTCTTTGCCCAATAGAGCTTTACGCATTCCCATTTTTAACCTGTAACCCCCATTGAAGTCCAACGTTCATCCTTCCATTTGAGAACTCCCTATGAAAACATAGGGAAAACATATCTTTCATCAGCAAACATATCAAACATCAGCAAACATATCTTTGCTCCTCAATCAAGAACAGCTGCAATATTCTTAAACCAGCTCAAGTACCAATGGGCACTATAAACCAAGGCCAAAAGAGACTGGGTGCTCCTGAGAAGCAGTGGATCAGGCATCAGCAACAGGCCATTTGGCCCTTTTATATATCAAGCAGCCCCCTACACCACACTATTACCCATAGCTATAGAGCCTTTAGGGCTTGATTTTCATAAGCGCACAAGCAATCAGACAGCATGTTTGAGCTTCCTATACCAGCTTGCATGTCCACACAATTTGTGTTTGCAAATTAGACATGCAGTTATGAAAGCCAAACCCTTAAAGTTTTTGGTCATATGATGAGTTGCTGAAGCAGCTGGGGGCAGAGACTTAACCATAGGTCCATTCCAGTCCATCCCTCTGCTTCTTACGAGCTTTTCACGGCAACACATTAAAGGCCTGATTCAGTGCCCATTGAAGCCAATAGGCATCTTTCCAGGCTCCAAATAGACATTAATTCTTGCCTTAAAGTCACTAATATTACCTAGTTCTACTGTTAGGTTTATATTAAATGTATCAGGACGGAGACACAGTGGAGTCTGTCTCTGAAGTTCAAGCAGCTCTCTCCGATGGTACCTCTCACAAGTATTTAGGTACTTACTGTATATACTGTGAGTAGTTTCCTCTTGGTCCCTTGCCCCCCCTCTCAAGGTGGAACATGGCTGTGTTTTGTCAGTCTCCTCCTCAGACAGTCCAGACTAATCCCCTCAAGTAAGTCCCATTGCCCTTGTGTCTTCCTTTGTTGAGCCCATCTGTATGTAATATTCCAAATATACCCTCACAAGCCTTAGCCCTCGAGACAGATTGTTTTTGCTGCTAACAAGTAAAGGAGGTGCCTTTGTCTGATGAGCAGCTGTCAGTTGTGAAACGAGTGCACCCAGACTGAGCATTTCTGAATCAATTATGTGGATTATTAAAAACAATGGACTCCAAAGCAACATAATACACCATGATAGCTTCAATTTAGGGCTATGAATTCTAGAATGGAGGCATGTTCAGGAATTAAGAGGTAGTTCTTCAGCCACAGGAGGTTGGTGAGCCTGCCTGCAGCTCAGAGCAGACTCCTGAGTGGAGCTGGCGAGATAACCTAATTTCTAAAGAGTCCCCCTGGTGCAACAGACCCTGGAAGAGACCTCCTTTAACTGTCCATTTGTCGAGTAATGGAATTGTATCTGAAGACCCTAGCAAACAGTGAGCTGGTAGAAAAAGGTTAATTTCTAAGATGTCTACAGTAAGGAAATTAGCAGGTTTTGTCGATGGCTGTCAGATGTGGTTCTCCCTCTCCTACCTCTTCCAAGCCAAGTTGAAAACATTTGCCCCTCAGGGGAACAGGGTCATAGCAAAGCACGCTAGGCATGTGTTCTTTGCAAGTGTTTATTAATACTTGACACAAGCTGTGATGGAGTAGGGAGTATTAACCTGGTAATGCTGCATGGACGTTTCACTAGCTTACTGTCTGCATCAATACTAGATGGTGGTGGGATATAAGGGAGTGACTTCACTTGAGGGATGATACTTGAGCACATAACCTGAGCCCAGGAGGGGGTTGGGGCCAGGTTACACCTTCTGTGCAGGAAACTGGACAAAGGCTGGAGGAGGGGCTGGGGTGTGTGGCTGGGTGAGACAGCTGGATGGGGTTTTCAGTTTGGAGCTGGCTGGGGAAATGGAGGGAGGCCCAGAACCGGGGTCCGGGCTCCCTACCCCCCAAGATGGACCTAACTCAGGGCCGGATTAACTTTTTGTGGGCCCGGCGCCAAACATATTTGTGGCCCATCCTGGGGAATGACTGTACAAGGGGCCGGGGGTAAAAGCACAGTGGGGCAGGAGCTAGGGTTGGTCTCTGGAGCAAGGGAGGGGTCAGGGGTAAACTGCAAGCGCAGTAGGGCTGGGGAGGGGGTAAAGAGGATCCCCCCCACCCCTGCCCACATAGAGCGGGAACCTACCTGGTTCTAGCCCATTCTCTTTGTCTCTCTCTGCATTGAGCTGCCCCTCCTCCCGCAGCAGCAGGACAGGTTCTCTTCCAGCCCTCTGGGGTGGGTGCTGGGAGTGGGAGGAACGGAGGCTAATGTGGTTACTCCTATAACCGGACATTTAGGAGGCTGAGCGGAGCTAGCTGGGACCCAGCAGGCTGAGCGGGCTGAGCGGGGCTGGCGGATGGGACCCCAGCTGGCAGGAGCCGGCCCACTGCCGGCCCTGCTCAGCCCGCTGCCGGCTCTGCTCAGCCCGCTGCCGGCTGAGTGAACAGAACCCCAGGTCGGCAGCAGGCTCAGCAGCGGCCGGGATCCACAGCCTGCCATTAAAAAAAAATCGGCTTCCGTGCCACCTTTGGCATGCGTGCCGTAGGTTGAGGACCCCTGTTCTAGTGTATACTGTGTATACTGTACTTTATGGTAATTTTCACTATACGCGATTTTCCTCTTACGCGGTGACTTTAGAACCTAACCCCCGTGTAAGATGTGACTCCACTGTAGTGTAAAAAAAAATTTTGGGGCACCGCTTTTTGGTACCCCCAAATCTTGGCACCCTGGGCAGTCACCTAGTTCGCCTACTGGTTACACCAGCCCTGACAGTATCCACAGCCCAGGTGACGTGACAACCAGTGGTGGATTTAGAGTTAGTGGGGCCCCCCAGCCCTGTGCTCAGCTTCATTTTTGGTGCTCCTCCTTGGGACCCAGCCAAGAAAAAGAACATTCTCTCTTATCTCCCCCTGCCCCCGTTTTTCATTCTTTTTTTCTTCCTCCTCCTCCTATAAGTAATAGCAAGTAAATGAAAATAAAGTGAGGTACCTTGATTGTTCTTGAAGTCTAACTTATTTTTCCACAGACCACTTGAAAATCATGGAGGGTCTCGATGGATGACTTAATGATCTTTCCAAATATTGTAAAAAAATGTTTGGGTGCGGGGTCTGGCCAGGAGCTAGGGCGAGGGAGGGGGCTCAGGGTTGGGGCAGGAGGTGGGCTGTGGAGTGCTTACCTGGGGCAGCTCCTGTTTGGTTCTCAGGATGGGGGTGGGGGGGTGCAGGAGTCAGGGCAGGGGGCTTGGGGTGTGTGTGAGGGGGTGCAGGTTTCAGGGCAGGGGCTGGGGGGGCGTGAGGGGGGATCCAGGAGTCAGGGCTGGGGAGGTGTGGGGGGTGCAGGGGTCAGGGCTGGGGAGGTGTGAGGGGAGTGCAGGGGTCAGGACAGGGGACTGGATGTGTGTGAGGGGATGCAGTGGGCTGGGTGTGGGGGGGGTGCAGGAGTCAGGGTGGGGGCTCGGAGTATGTGAGGGGGGTGCAGGGGGCTGGTGGGGTGTGAGGGGGTGCAGCGGCCAGGGTGGGCAGAGGGCTGTGGGTGTGGGCTGGGGTTGTGGGGGTGCTCACGCAGGGGGCTGGAGGGGGCATGCCCCAATTCCAGCCCCTTCCCCAAGGCCTCACCCCCGCCTCTTCTCCTCCTCCCCAGAGCGGCATGCTGCGGCTCGCTCCTCCTCCCCCCTCCTGCCGGCAAGCAGCTGATCCAGCTGATCAGCGGCAGGGATGGGGGGAGGGAACGTAGCACGCTGGGGAAAGAGGCGGGGCAGGAGCCAGGCTGCCGGCAGATGCTGTCACGGAGCCCCAGCAGCCGGCAGCTTCAAGCTTCTCTGACCCCACAGGAGAGAGCGGGGGGCAGAGATGAGCGGGCCTGGGCCCCTTTCGACCGTGGGCCCGGCGCCAATGGCACCATTGTAAATCTGGTATTGCCCTGACTGAAGGGTCCTGTTCTCTGTACCTACAAGCTCTGTTTTAGACTGTGTTCCTGTCGTCTAATAAACCTTCTGTTTTACTGGCTGGCTGAGAGTCACGCTGAATCGCAGGAAGTGGGGGGTGCAGGGCCCTGACTCCCCCACACTCCATGACACAAGCATAGAGCTATTTATGCAATGATCTAAGTACTTAACTAAGCTAGGTAGTCATTAGCCCCATGTTATGAAAGGAGGGATGGCAAGGGTATGTCTACACAGGAGGTGGAAGGTAGAATTTCCAGCTCTAGGAGACATACATACACTAGCTGTGATCAGACTAGCGTGCTAAACATAGAAGTATAGCCACAGTGGCACCAGTGGCTAGCAGTCCTGAGTATAAGCCCATCCAAGACCCTAGGTTCATACTCGGGGTGACTAGCCCCTCCCACCATTTGCACCACATTTCTATTTTCAGTGCATTAGCATCAGAGTTAGCACAGTATGTCTCCTCAAACTGGGAATTACAGCGGTTAGCTCCATTGCAGACATATCCTAATTGACTTGCTCAGTGTCATACAACAAGTCAAAGGTATAGTTGGGACTAGAACCCATTGCACTTCCAGCCCAATGCTCTAACCACTACCCCATACTGCCCCTGTGATTTGCATAAACAGGAGGATACTCATTTCAACCTCACTTCTGTGTAATCTGGAAGAAAACACTCTTTGACTGACTTTGCCCGGGCAGGGACTAAACTGTGCATTTTAGTGCTGAGTTTGTATTTAGTGCCTCTGACTGTTTCTCTTTCATGCATCTGCTTTTTATGTTAAACCCTGTAATGTCTATACTCGGGTACATAAGTTTTGCTTATATTTGTGTGACTCAGTGAGCATTGCTCAGGAGAAATGTATGGAAAAGCACATTCATCCTAATACTCGGCTATATATAGGAAAAGACATCGAGCTCTGGGAAATTAACACCAGTACTGGTGTCAGCGAAACAAAACAAAACAAACCCCACACATTCCATTTGGATCTCACCAGAAAAGCCTGGGAATGGGTTACTACATCAAACACCTATTTGTTAATACACCTCATGAAGCTGGTGGAATGTGACAGGGCTGTTCAAAGGGCCCTGCTTCTGAATCCAGTTATTGATGCAGAGCATTTTAACTACTGGAGTTGGGTCCTTAGCAGCCCAGGAGCTGAGTAGCCAAAGTTTACTGGAGTCCACTGTGGGCAACAGGAAATGTTTCAGATGAAACTCTAAACCAAGTATGTCCTCTTCACATCTAACCTATGGGAGAACATTCAGATGGGTCTGCACAGGACAGAGAAACCTAGGACACTGGGTCCTATAGGAAGGGATCACAGGAAAAAAAACCCAGTTCTTCCTTCTCAGTGAATCCCATGCAATGAATCAGATGGCATGAACTCAGCTATTCGTCTCCATTTGGCACATTTATAACATCTCATTTCATACCCTAATAAAAACAGCATGTTTGTGAGCTACATTGAAAAGCTATAGGAATATTAATGATCTATCTCTAGGAATGCTTCTACTCTCCCAGCTAGCCTGTAGTGGCCCAGGGGCTTCCCCTAGCTTGTTACAGAGAAGCTCTGCTTAGCTCAGTGGGGCCACGAAAGCGTGCCTAAAGAGGCTAGTGAGGGACGAAAGAGGGTCATACTTCAGGGAACGTGCTGCAGTAGAAGCACAGGAGGAAGGACAACAAGGTCTGTCCTACTGTGGGGAAGCCCAGTTCCTGGTGGTGAAGCCATTAGGGAGAGGTCCTATTAAAACTGTAAGAGGGTTAACATACCCAGCCAGGCTGCTGTGCAGTGATTTGTTGCCACGCTCACTGGAAAGCTGAGTCACCGCTGGAAGAGTGTGTCAGTGATATGACATACACTCATCCTTGGTGTGGAGGGTGCTGGTTACTCCCACAGATACTTGACAGAACCGCAGTGCAGGGAATTTCTTATTCACTGTGCTTGATGGAAGCGAAGAGAAAGAAGCAAGGGGCCAAAATCAGAAGTGAGGTATAGAATGTATAAGTTAGACCCCCTTTACTATTCAGTGAGACACTTATTTACATCTGCCATCCATATGTAAGGGAATCAAAGCTTGTATACCTTACATGCAGAAAAGCCAGAAGCAAATAAAATATGTGTCATTTAGAACAGTGGTTCTGAGCCAGAGGTACGCGTACCCCTGAGGGTGCACAGAGGTCTTCCAGGGGGTACATCAACTCATCTAGATATTTGCCTAGTTTTACAACAAGCTACATAAAAAGCACTAGCTAAGTCAGTACAAACTAAAACTTAATACAATGACTTGTTTAAACTGCTCTGTACACCATACACTGAAATGTAAGTACAATATTTATATTCCAATCAATTAATTTTGTTATATGGTAAAAATGAGAAAGTAGCAATTTTTCAGTAATAGTGCTGTGATATTTTTATGTTTGATTTTTGTAAGCAAGTAGTTAAGTGAGGTGAAACTTGGGGTACACAAGACAAATCAGTCTCCTGTAAGGGGTACAGTAATCTGGAAAGGTTGAGAACCACTGATGTAGAAGTAGCCCCCAGCCTCTCACAGCTCCTTGATGTGTGTTAGACCAGCTTCAATTCCCTTACACCTGGGTAGAATGGGTGGGACAATAGCTAAGTATTAGGAGCACACAGCCCATCGTGTATCTATTTTTCAATTCCAGCTTAGTCTACAAAGTGGTTATTTGTGACCCTGCTTCTGTGTAGACTTTTACTGCTTGTACGGCATAGCATTTGGCTGCCATGATTTATTGAGTCAGGGTATTCAGTGCAGGTTGATTAAAATGTCTGGCTTATGTTTTCTGTATTCCTACACTATCCCTATTCCATATACACATGTGCAGGAGGCAAAAGAATCTAATTTATTATAGCTTTGAGTGTAGGGAAGTAGTGACTTGGTGAACAATGGCATCTACATAAGATGTTATTGTTTAGAACAGAGGTTTGGAAGAGACAGACATGGCAGGCAAACAATGCTTCACAAAACATTATGCCATGTTCCAGCCTTGGGAGGAGGAGATAATAAGAGTCAGAGGTTTGTGGAGAAACAGGACTTCCTACTGTCATGGTATCATAAGGTACTTCTACACTGCAGACGCCTGTTGGTAACAAGTAGCATACCTAAACTGCACGCCTCCACAGCATGAATATAAATTGCAGTGTAGATGATGAGGCACTGCTCAGGTGAGTAAACACACACCTGAACCCTGGGGGTATGTACCTGAGTATAGACCCTACACAACTCTCTGCAGCCGAAGCTGTGCCTCTCCAATCTACACTGCTGTTTTCCCTGCCACAGTCACTGACTCCAGCAGCAGGGACAGGCTCTGGCAGGCTCCCCACTGGCAAAGCCTTTCACTGACATATGTAGCTCCACACCACAGTGTGGATGCAGCCTGTTTTTACTGAGGCAGGTAGCTACACATAGCCTACATGCTGCTGCTGCAAGTGGTGTGCAGTGTAGATGTAGCCATAGAAGCAGAGGTGAAAGGTCCTGGGTCTCTAGTTAGAACCTGGATAGAAGGAACGCAACTGAATCTTTGGCTGCACAACAGCTGGAGACTGGAAGAGTTTGAGACACAGGAATAGTGGCCACTCTTTTCCCCTTCATCAATGACAGCACTAAAAAAGCTACCACTCCCAAGCACTTAAATGGTTACCTGCAGTGAATGATCACTCACAAGATTACTGCTACAAACTCATTTCTACATCATCTCAACCCAGGGGACAGTCAAAAGCAGCCTTCAGTGAATCAAAAAAAATCACCCACCACGTAATTTTAACTTGTCTCCTATTGAAGACACTTTTAAAATGTCTTCAAAGAATTGCTCCAATTACTAACTCTCCCACAGAATATTTTTAGACTTAAAAGTGGAAGAGACCTGACGACAGTATTTAACTCTGGCAAGAAAACGTGGCTAGTCTGTAAAAGCAAATGCCAAGTAACAAGCTTACTATCCAGTGAAGTTCTCTGTAGGTTTCCTGGATTTAAGCAGATTTTTAGAAGAATATTACCCTTAATGATTTTCTTTATGACTGGGAGAAAATTAAATAGAATTGGAACTTTTTGTCATTCTACTCACATTTGAATATATAGCCCTAGTTTTGCTTTTTTGAAAGCTACTTAAATTATGATTGTATGGAACTTGAAGTTAGGTCTAGATACATCTGTGACAGGATGTAGCAGGCATTTGCTGCCCCCTGCAGGAGGCACCACCACTTTGGTGCACCCCACCCAAAGGTGTTCTTTTGGGGGGGAAAGAGCAGCAAGTTTAGACATTCAGGAGCTGCCTAGGGAGGCCACCCAAGATCAGCTGCAGGCAGAACAATGAGAATTAGTCCTCCAGCAGCTAGCAGGGCTGGGAGCGGACAGAAGCTAAACAGGGACCAACAGAAATCGTAAAAAAGGCTTGTTGTTTCTTCCAGCAGGGAAGTTCTGGGTAAAGCTGGGACAGGGGAGGAAGGATGTCCCTGTCTTAAAACCTAAAAGCCTGGCCTAAGTAGAGGCCTAATCCAGGCTGCACCTTTTGAGTGATTCAGCAAAAGGCTGTTTTTGTTTACAGCATGGAACATAAAGCCTGGGTGGCCACCTTGAGTGGAGCAGCCATTTGACTGCTGTAAAATTACAGGGAGTTTATTTGCAAAATACTCCACGGGTTAAGGTAAACACAAGGCAGTCTCCCATCCCCTCTCCTCTGCAAGCTGCTCATAGGAGCTCAGCTCTTAAGTCCATAGCAGAAGGGAACAATTTTTTTTTTAACAAAATCTCCCCCCCCCCCCCAAAAAAAAAATATTTTGCCTTTAATTTTGCATAACATTTTTGAGTTTCCAACTATAAATAAAAATGCTTAGAAATAAATTATAAAATTGTGTAGAGTGGATCAGAATTTCTCATACAAGATGTCATTTCACATCTTCCTCTTCCAATGAGTCAGCAACAAAAATCAAATATAGAATCCAGGTCTCCAGATTCCTGTACTAACTATTCCACATCCCCAAGAATACCTCTAAAATTCTGAAGCCAGCCTGAAATCTCTACAGTACAGAGACTGAGACCTCAGCATCTGACTATGTCCCTGTTAACTGCATAAAGGAATACAGGAAAAATCATTAAACACAAAACCTTGTCCTTAGTGCAGGGAGGAGGGAAAATCAAAAGAAACTGATTTTATTTCACAAAATATCCAGTTGCCACTGACAGTCTGGATGAAAAAGAGAGTAAACAGTGAAAAGGGATATTAGACAGTTTCTTAAAGAAGCTGTCAGCCCTGCAAAATAAAAGAAATCCCAATAGCAAGCTAAATGATTTTTTACAACATATTTGTCCTGCTCAACATATATTGATCTTCACTAACATCTTAACTTCCTGTCTGGATACCCTATTGCAGAGTGGTCTTTTCCACGTTTCCCATGTGTTTGGTTGGTTGGCAACCTGGATTATGCCAGTATTCTGTTACAGCCCTTATGAACTGCACTTAACACCCGTCAGTGGCATAGCTATGCCGACCCAACCCCCAGTGTAGATGCTAGTCGTTTGATGGAAGAATGCTTCAGTTGACCTAGTTACTGTTGTTCAGGGAGGTAGTGCTCCTACAGCAATGGAAAAACCCCTTCCACTGGTGTAGGCTGTGTCTATGCTACGGGGTTATGCTGGTATAGCTATGGCGCCATAGCTATGCTGGCCTAGTCCCCATAGTGTAGACCTGGGGTTAGATGTGTTGCAGTTGGGTACATTATAAATCAACAGCCAATTTCCCACAGCATGTATGGCCAACATGTGAGACAAACAGGCCTCCTGGGAATACATATAAGATAAAGTAAACTGCAATACTTACTAAAGTTTATCAAAAACAACGAGGAGTCCAGTGGCACCTTAAAGACTAACAGATTTATTTGGGCATAAGCTTTTGTGGGTAAAAAACCTACTTCTTCAGATGCATGGAGTGAAAATTACAGATGCAGGCATAAATATACTCACACACAATAACAGAACACCATGGACCATCACGTACAGCCCCCAGCTAAATCCTCTCCAGAACATCAACAACGATCTACAACCTATCCTGGAAAATGATCCCTTACTCTCACAGGCCTTGGGAGGCAGGCCAGTCCTCGCTTACAGACAGCCCCCCAACCTGAAGAAAATACTCACCAGCAACTACACACCACATCACAGAAACATAACCCAGGAACCAATCCCTGTAACAAACCCCATTACCTACTCTGTCCCCATATCTACTCTAGCAACACCATCAGAGGACCCAACCACATGAGCCACACCATCAGGGGCTCATTCAGCTGCACATCTACTAATGTGATATATGCCATCATGTGCCAGCAATGCCCTCTGCCATGTACATTGGCCAAACTGGACAGTTTCTACATAAAAGAATAAATGGACACAAATCAGACATCAGGAATGGTAACATATAAAAGCCAGTAGGAGAACACTTCAATCTCCCTGGACATTCTATAACAGATTTTAAAGTAGCCATCCTTCAACAAAAAAACTTCAAAAACAGACTTCAAAGAGAAACTGCAGAGCTACAATTAATTTACAAATTTAACACCATCAATTTGGGCTTGAATAGGGACTGGGAGTGGCTGGCTCACTACAAAAGCAATTTTCCCTCTCTTGGTATTGACGTGACCTCCTCATCAATTATTGGGAGTGGACCACAACCACCCTAATTGAATTGGCCTTGTCAGTGCTGGTTTTCCACTTGTAAGGTAACTCCCTTCTCTTCATGTGCCAGTATATTTATGCCTGCATCTGTAATTTTCACTCCCTGCAGCTGAAGAAGTGGGTTTTTTACCCACAAAAGCTTATGCCCAAATAAATGTTAGTCTTTAAGGTGCCACTGGACTCCTCATTGTTTTTGTGGATACAGACTAACATGGCTACACCTCTGATACTTGACACCATAAAGTTTATCAGACTCATTTAGTTCTGTAGCAGAAAATACTGTGCAAGTTACTCACCAAATACAGACTGCTTTACCATTTTTGTATTTGCAGGGAGACTTGCAAATCATTCTCTAGCAAAAAATGCCATTCAGCAGTTAAATTTGTTGAGCCATTAAGGTTCAAAAGTCGCCAAAAGCTGAGCCCAACCTCAGTGCTCTGAGTAACAAAGACAGAACCACAAAGGCCCAGCACTGACGTGCTAAAGGCACGATGCCTGTGTTGTATGTTTCTTTATGTCTATCAACAACCCCAGTGGATGATGTGCAGTAGTCAAAAATCCTCAGTATGACCCTGCATTCATAGGTTGAAGGAGCTGTTTTGCTAACAGTCAATATTACAGGTCTGATCCTGGGGCTGGAAGTAAGACCTTAATGCTGGAGAGCAGACCATGATGATTTGCTCTTCTCACATGGCGAGACTCTACCCTGGAGATTAAATCCCATGAGATCAGTCCAGCATATGGCCCTTTCTAATCTGCGACTTCACTAACATGCAGTAAAGCCGTCAGCAGCCAGTGTATCAGAATAAATGAATCCAAGTTCCCCTCACTTTCCAGGCACTGAAGTCATCAAGAAGGACTCTCAGAAATTCCATTGTTACAGCAGAGATTAACCAAATTCTGCTAGAAGCTTCCCTGGCATGCACAGTGTTTGCATATTCATCAAGAAAAACCTAAAACATACTGATGCTTTGCATGTAGAAGACCCAAACGCTTAAAATACTCAGGCCTCCAGACTCCGAGTCTGGAAATCATTCCAGGGGGAAAGTTCTACACTCAGCACTGGTTCTAGAAATGAATAGCCACTGCACCTCTGTTACGTTACAACTGGCACTCTGAAAAAAACCAAGAGGGACCAGTTAATTCATAAAATGAAACCAAGTTATTATCCAGCCAAGTCTCTAATGTTGTACATGCCAGATCTGTTGGGACTATCTAAGATTAAGCCCTAGATTTATTACCAACAGCATCTGAAGCAGTTTTGGAACACCTCCAAATCCCTTCAAGCATCAAGTTCTTTGATTACAAGTAAATTCGTAAACCTTGACACCAACCTTTTCCTGTTAATCGGGGCTAGCACTTCTTTAACTTATTTGCAGTAAGAGAAAGAACAAGATCCAAGATTAGAACCTGATCTCCTTGAACAGAAGAGATTTTTATTGGTCTCTGCACATGAAGAGGTTGACACAAAGAAGTAAATTAAGAAGTAGGCTAGACGTAACTGCTCATCTAGAAATCCCCCCAAAAATTTTACATCTGAGGTAATCAGGAGACTAGGCTGGAAAGTCATTTTAGCTGCCTCAGATCCATTCAGGAGCAATGCCACAAGACCCAGAACTGCCAAGGACCTTATACCAGTGCTCAGACAGAGCCCAGTCTAGGGAAATGCATGCTGCCCTGGCTTCACAGCTGCAGGCCAGAGTCTGGGTTAAAAAATATATTTAAAAAATCTAAGTAAGATTGAAAATAAAATATTGAATACAAATACTAGTATCAAACAAACCCCTTTGCCTTTTCATTATCTCACCAATCACATAGCCAGGTACACATCCACTGATGACAATGAAAACATTTTTGTCTGTACACTGTTCCCTCCTGTGCAGAGACACTGCCACCGACCCACCTCAATGGATGGGAAACTTGATGGGGCCAACC
Organism: Platysternon megacephalum; assembly: GCA_003942145.1. Lineage (NCBI taxonomy): Eukaryota > Metazoa > Chordata > Testudines > Platysternidae > Platysternon > Platysternon megacephalum. The sequence continues at coordinate 2,031,127 of QXTE01000250.1, forward strand.
GCGATCGGGACAACCACAGTTGAACGGGGTAGAACACATTCTGAGGGGATGCAAAGGTGCCCCTCCCCTTCAAAGTTTCTAGCCACCTATTGGCTATCTTGGGGAGGAAGGGAGCTGATTGGTCCCTTACCCTTCCTTTTCACTAATTTAAACCATAGCCCAGGTCATGTGTAGCTTCTTTTTGCTCTGTAGTTCCAGCAACCCCACCCTCCCCATCCTCTAGTGGTAGCCTCAGAGCTGTTATTTTCAGTTGCTGGAGGTCTGACTGATCGCTTGTTTTGGGGTTGGAAAGGAATTTTTCTTCCCATTCCCAAATTGGCAGAGGCCTAGGGAGTTCTTCACCTTCCTCAGAGCATCCTGGAGGCACAGTTAAGTTAAACAGGAATCGGATTTAATAATGAGTGATAGCACTTTGTAAGAATGTTAATTCATCGCAACTCACAGCCGGTTTCCAGTGCAGTTAAAAGGAACAGTTCCTGGGATTTTCCTAATGGGTCTTGTGCCCAAGGGACAGGGAAAGACCTTGTGACCTTTGCAGACCAACGTCCCCACTTTTAGTATCCATTGCCCCCTCACAGGGGTAGGGTGGATGGTAGGACTCAGAAAAGAGAGCTGAGTCCTAGTGATAGGCTGAGGAGAGGCTACCCCAAATTAAGGGTTATATGGTAGGAACCTTGTAACCCCTGCCCTGGAGCCACCTACCTGATTGGTGAGAGTATGGGTGACAAGTTGGGCAGACCCCTCCCCTGTGTTAAGTTTAATAAAGTTGTGGCCTGCCACTTAAACCTCATCCCTGTGTTTGTCCTCATTTGTTGCTGTGTTTACGTCCATTACTACACAATTAGGGTGACCAGATGTCCCGATTTTATAGGGACAGTCCTGATTTTTGGATCTTTTTCTTATATAGGCGCCTATTACCCCCCACCCCCTGTCCCGATTTTTCACATTTGCTGTCTGGTCACCCTATACACAATCCATCTCCAGTCAGGGAACACACTGCTCCAGCACCTAGCATCATCTTCTACAAATATATCACTAAGTCTAGGACTGAAGAGGGAAGAAAAGGAGTCAAACTGAGGATGCAAGAAACCTTACAAGTTATTATTTGGGACCCTGCATTGAACTACTTAGTTTGTAACCCCTCCCTCAAAGCTAATCATTTGAATAAGTAGTATCTAACTGACCTCAGGTGGTGGTCAGCTACCAATGACCCTGGGACTGAGCAGATTTTTGCCATATTTCTTAGTATACAAATGGCTTCTGAACCGTGCTTGACAAGACCTGAATCTCTGCTTATTTTGAAAAGAAAATGTCACACTGGACTCAAAAAGCTTCAAAGTGAAGACATCTGATTAAAGATTTCCATGGGCCACTTTCAAAGAATTTGGAAGGATGGTCACTAACTGTATCAAAGCTGTATTTGGGGGTTTCATTGTAAGTCCATGGGGCTCGTTTTGTAGGTTTAATACATATGATTGTTTTTCAAATTCAGAATACTGCACTGGAGAATCTTTAGCTTGATGAGACCAGGACTTTAAACTCTCCAGTTTTAAAAGAATCCCTTGCATCCGAAGAAGTGGGTATTCACCCACGAAAGCTCATGCTGCAAAACGTCTGTTAGTCTATAAGGTGCCACAGGATTCTTTGCTGCTTTTACAGATCCAGACTAACACGGCTACCCCTCTGATAAAAAATCAGTGACTATCATTCCAAAAATTCTCAAAGTGGAACAGCCTACAGCTCAATTATTTCATGTATTATCCACATTCATTTATTTGAGTCAAATACTATTTGTAAATACAGTATTACTGACTCTTCTTGGATGCACAATAGACAACAGTAATGCAGCAACTGCTCATTCTTTCTAGTGTGTTGTGGTTTCTGGAAACAAGAGACTGGGGCTAGCTAGAGAATTGTGATTTATATTTTAAAACTTTAAAAATAATTTAATTCAGGAGCATGTAGGCCCTAAGGGCTCCATCCTTGGATACATAGGAAAGTTGAAAATGTTAAAGAAAAGCACTTAATGTCAGTCCTACAGTTACTGTCCTTCCATCTCTACAATACCATCTGTGAGAGTCAGAGTGTCTCTCAAGGGTGTCCATGGTGCACACAGTTACTATCCAAACGTCAGGGCTGAGTTTCATCTGTATATTTGTCACATTTAAATAATTGCAAGGTTGAGTTACAAGGGGAGCTTTGATACTTCATCACAGGAGAGTCACTCAAATGCAAGTGTCTTCCCACCACCTAACTAGCTTTGTTAGCTTATCAGGTCTCAGTGGTGTTGCTAGTGGTACAATTCACATAATACAACCAACTGGAAGTTCCAGTGGAGTCTGTTTCACAGCCTATGTGTAATATAGCATGAGAAACACTGAGACAAGTATGACTGAAGAGATGGGCACTGTGCAGACTCCTTGCACACAGTCTCTCTTCCACTGCTACATACCCTGGGACAGTGGCAGTTAGAGAAAGTAGCTGAGAACTAGGGTAGGCAGCATCTGCTCCTTAAAAAGCAACAAAAGGAACAGAGGACTGGGAGGGTGGAGGAGAGTTGTCTAGTGCAATTAGAGACCAACACATTTCAAAGAATCAGGAAAATACCAGGTTTTTCCACAGTTTTCAAGCATGTATTATTCCTTTTTTAATATACACAATCTCTGAGGGTTTAGTGTCACTGACTTTGTCAGTGTACAAGAGATGGTCTATACAACAGGCAATAGAGAAACTGATTCACTGATTCATTTTTCTGTGTTTGCTTATGAAGCTTACAGGCATTAATCTAAAAAAACCCAAACAAATTAAAAGGTACATGTTTCAGAACAGAAATCTCTTACTACACTAAGTATTTTGCCCAGCCAGAAGACTCTGAATAATTGCAATAAAATTCAATTCTAGCTGAATTGATGGAATATATTTAAAGGGTTCAAACAAAATATTTTAGACAGTTATAATAGTGAAAATACAATAGAACTATACTCCAATTCACAGCTTGGCAGCACAAGACATCTCCACCCTTCGTTGCAGTAAAGAGATATTAAGCAATGTTCTTTCAAGTTTGACCATGTAATGTTTTGTTACTTTCAGGAAAAAGATCTTGGCGTCATTGTGGATAGTTCTCTAAAGATGTCCACGCAGTGTGCAGAGGCGGTCAAAAAAGCAAACAGGATGTTAGGAATCATTAAAAAGGGGATAGAGAATAAGACAGAGAATATATTATTGCCCTTATATAAATCCATGGTACGCCCACATCTCGAATACTGTGTACAGATGTGGTCTCCTCACCTCAAAAAGGATATTCTAGCACTAGAAAAGGTTCAGAAAAGGGCAACTAAAATGATTAGGGGTTTAGAGAGGGTCCCATACGAGGAGAGATTAGAGAGGCTGGGACTCTTCGGCTTGGAAAAGAGAAGACTAAGGGGGGACATGATAGAGGTATATAAAATCATGAGTGATGTTGAGAAAGTGGATAAGGAAAAGTTATTTACTTATTCCCATAATACAAGAACTAGGGGTCACCAAATGAAATTAATAGGCAGCAGGTTTAAAACAAATAAAAGGAAGTTCTTCTTCACGCAGCGCACAGTCAACTTGTGGAACTCCTTACCTGAGGAGGTTGTGAAGGCTAGGACTATAACAATGTTTAAAAGGGGACTGGATAAATTCATGGTGGCTAAGTCCATAAATGGCTATTAGCCAGGATGGGTAAGAATGGTGTCCCTAGCCTCTGTTCGTCAGAGGATGGAGATGGATGGCAGGAGAGAGATCACTTGATCATTGCCTGTTAGGTTCACTCCCTCTGGGGCACCTGGCATTGGCCACTGTCGGTAGACAGATACTGGGCTAGATGGACCTTTGGTCTGACCCGGTACGGCTTTTCTTATGTTCTTATGTGCCATAATGATTTCCCTTACTACCTTCTTTTTAAGTTAATCTTATCATCAGCAAGTTAGTTTGAGTGGTTACCTTGTGCATTTAGACTGAGAGTTAACAATGTAGCTATACACCTCTACCCTGATATAACGCAACCCGATATAACACGAATTTGGATATAACGCGGTAAAGCAGTGCTCTGCGGGGGTGGGGCTGCGCACTCTGGTGGATCAAAGCAAGTTCGATATAACGCGGTTTCACCTATAACGCAGTAAGATTTTTTGGCTCCTGAGGACAGTGTTATATCGAGATAGAGGTGTATATAGTAAAATGGACAAAAATCAACTTTCAAAACTGGATAAGAGGTGATCATGCTACTTACAGTGCAAATTTAAAGAAAAAACCTACAAACAAGATGTGGACAAATACTAAAACTGAATGACTCATTGGTCACATAAGAGCTTTACATTTAATTCCCTTGCAGTGTGAATTCCATTAGCACTTCAGAGACAAGATACCAGTCTTAACCAATATTGCTACAGAACTGAAGGCAGAGTACATGCAAGTATTGTACTTACATAGTTCTTATAGAAACCCGGAGGAGGGTTCTCCTATAATCAAGATTTCAGTTAGATTTGTCACTTAACGAAACATGCATTCATGTGTAATTTAACTGAATTACACAAGCCCACTAAAAGAAAGAAAGTCTAATCAATCTGAACTAAAAGAAAGCAGTATTTGCCTGCCAGCTCCCTGTTACAAAAATAAGTTGTCATTGACAACAACTTTACCAGAAATTGCAGAACAGAATGAATTGCACTTCCTGAAACTATTACCTGTATGTATACACCACTTACTTTCATTGCTCCTGTTTTAAAAATTATAAAACATATATATTTCACTATTTAGATCAGTGTCTCAAACAAATCTCATCTTCCAAACTTTTAAAAAGTCTTAAAAATTTAAGTACAACTAACCAATTAAAATAAAAGCATTTGCAGAGGAAAATGGAACAAAACTGACCAAGTGCTTCAATTGTAAGCTTTGGGTATTTTTCAAACTAAAAATTTAAACTCACAAGCAGATTGAAAATAAAATACACCTATCAAAATATTTTTACATCACTTTCCAGCTGGAATTGTAAAGCTTAAATTCAAGGCACTGTATTCCTGCCAGGATTAATATGATTTTCTAGTCATCAGTTCAAGTACATTAACTTTAAAGACTGCAAGTGTAAAACAGAATGAAGTGTCATTAGCAATGAAATGTAAGCAAATATTTCCATAAACAAACTCTCTTTTGTGAAAATGTGTCAGTGATTGCTTGATGCAGCGTACAGCTCTGTATGCTATTAGGCCTGAACTTGGTGCCAGCAGTAGAACCATACCTCTTCAAACACATATGGCATCTATAGGGTCACACACACACCGCATTACAATCTATCCAAAGGCAACAGAGATGTGTTATTCTTATTTTCAGGTCAGGTGGATTGGTTGCAGGTTGCCCTCGTGAAACTGGATTGCCAAGAGCTGGGAAGTGTGTGTTGCTTTGACCCCCCCACCAATCCCACTGTATTCCATAAAGTGTTGGAGGGGAAACTCCTCTGTATTGACCAAGAGGCATCACACAAGGTGTTGCTATGCCAGAAAGAGCAGTGCCTGACATGGATGGTGAAACTCCAGGAGTTAAATGCAGTGGCCATAGAACAAGACACGGGAACAATGTACTTTACCAACTTCTGGTCTTAGTGAATTAACCTACAAAAAAAAAGAAAAAAGCAATAGCTGTCAAACTTACGTTCTCCTAACTGATCAATGAGTGTATTTATTTTGTTAAACTATTAATGTATTGCAGAACTGGTCGTTTTCAACCCAACAGTGGCAAATGATTCAGCTCTTATGTTAGTCTCACTCCCTCCAGTGGCTAAGGCTTTGAATGACAGGGTGAACACCACCTCATCCTTTTGGCACTGACTAATCTAAACCCGTCTAGGTGAGGCATACATGGGAAATGAGTGTAAAGAATAAACTCGCACCAAAGTCCTTGGCCTCTCCACTATTAAATAGCTAATATTGGAACCTTCTGGTAGCCTCCAAACCATTTAAAATTACTCTCACTGGACATGCCAGAAGGGGGTACATACTAATTCACCCTCAGACTTTTTTTTCCCTAGGGTCAGGATAAGTTTGGGAAATTGAAAACATTTTGATGTAGAAATGTGGATGCCTGTACACATAATAGTTAGTTTTCTACCTACTGTAAAGGGCCAGGCAGTCCAGGATATACCACTGAACAGATGAAAGAAATTAACACATTAATGCCACCAAAGCAGTTTCTTGTAAAAAGTGATCTGCAAGATCCCCTACTCCTGCTGGCACTTGTGCCTGACTAACGCAAACAAAACTTTATCCCAATCCCATTTTAAACTTCCTTCACTCCTCCAAAAGACGGTTTTTTAAAGTTTCAGCACAACTTTTTTAAAAAAGGGTTTGCACAAAGTAGCTCAACCTGGTTGCTCACTGACGATATCTGGAGTTTGCACAGTGAGGTGAGAGAAAAGTCTTTCTTTTCTAAACACAAGACAGCTGGCTTCCTGAGAATTGTGAACTCAATAGTAGCGCAAATACCACAGAACAATTACAGTACAAGACACTGTCTAGTTTCCCTGTGGACTGGTGTGACAGGGACAGGGCCGGCTCCAGGTTTTCTGCTGCCCCAAGCGGGAAAAAAAAAAAAAAAAAAAAAAAAGCCGCGGCAGCGCGATCGCGCTGCTCCACTCTTCTGTAGCAGGTCCTACGCTCCAAGAGGGACTGAGGGACCCGCCGCCAAATTGCCACCAAAGACCTGGACATGCCGCCCCTTGGTATTGGCCGCCCCAAGCACCTGCTTCTTTAGCTGGTGCCTGGAGCCAGCCCTGGACAGGGCCCATTCACCTCCTGTGAGCGCCTCCTGTCAGTTGCGTGTGAACCTCCACTTCCTCTGTTCATGTTGCCCCCTGTTGGCTGTTGCCCTCATCAGGCATAGGGTTGCCAGGTGTCCAGTTTTTGACCCAAAACTCCGGTCAAAAAGGGGACCTGGCAGTGTCCAGTTAGATGTTCTGACCAGACATCAGAAGTCTGGTTATCTGGGTGGGGAAAGGGGGGGAAGAGGTGCCAGGTCATCAACCTGCATCAGCTCCTGCTCAGTCAGGGCCAGCTCCTACCTGCACATCATGGGCAGGCAGGCTCCATGTCAAGTTGCAGCTCCCGTCCCAGCCCCAAAGCAGAGGGAGTCGAGCTAGGAGGTGGGGGGAGAAGGATGGAGAGGATCGAGCAACAAGGAAGGGGGAGAAGGGAAAGCAGTAAGCAATGGGGAGGGATGGAGAGGAGCAAGGGGGGGCAGGGCCTCAAGGGAAGAGGCAGAGCGGGGGGGTCCGGTTTTCAGCAATTAAAATTGGCAGGCCTTCAGTGACTCAGCCATCCAGCTACGTGTCACAGTCAAACGCACGAACAAACAAACAGACAGATCCTCTCCAGGCTAAGAAGGTCCAACAGGGCTTGTCCCTGGGCCCTCAGTAATGTCTTTAGCCTTGTCTCTGGGCTCAGCCCTCAGCCCCTTCTGGGCTAGCTTTAAGTCCATGTCTGCCCTGGTATAGAGCAGTTAGGGTTGCCAATTTTAGTTGGACGTATTCCTGGAGGTTTCATCAAATGACAATCTTTAATTAAAGATCAATCTTTAATTCCTGGAGACTCCAGGACAATCCTGGAGGGACTCCATGCATCTGAAGAAGTGGGGGGTTTTTACCCACAAAAGCTTATGCCCAAATAAATCTGTTAGTCTTTAAGGTGCCACCAGAACCCTCGTTGTTTTCCTGGAGGGTTGGTAACCCTAAGAGCAGTGCCCCCAGGGCTTCCTCCTTGGAGACTCTAAGTCCTGCCCTTTACTTGGGCCTCTAAACAAGCCTTATCCGCTTCTCAGGGCTTAGGCCACACTGCCAGTGACTGGTGGGGGGCCTGGGCCTAGCCACTACTGCAGGTCCCAACCCAGGGACCCTATAAATAGCGGTCACATGCTGCTTCCTACAACAGTTGCTGCTGCTATTCTTCTCTGGGACATTTCCCACATAGCCCATTCCTATTCTTGGGTTCTCTGTCTGTTCCCTGTTTGAGCAGGGTCTCTTCAGGCCTCCTTGCCTGGAGAGGTTCACAGCCCTCCACTCTTAATTACCCTTCTGGTCCCAGACAGCAACTGTATTGCTCAGGGGCCCTGCAGCTCCTTTTAACTGAGCCTGCTGAACTCTGAGTGGCTGCGTCACTGCAACCTTTCTAGGCAGGCCTGGAGGACCCACTTTTACTGATCCTTTTCTAGGGCAGAATATGGAAGGGCCACAAGGCCTCTAGCAGGGGACCTCAAAGGGCCTGATACACCCATCACTCCTGGGTTAGCAGGATTTTTATTTTCACACACACACACATAATTTACAACTTCCTGCTGTGATTTCACTAGATCAGCACCTATTCCTGAAAGACAGATACTGGTGTGTTTTAGGGTATGTCTACACTACGAAATTAGGTCGAATTTATAGAAGTCGGTTTTATAGAAATCGTTTTTATACAGTCGATTGTGTGTGTCCCCACACAAAATGCTCTAAGTGCATTAAGTCGGCGGACTTCGTCCACAGTACCGAGGCCAGCGTCGACTTCCGGAGTGTTGCACTGTGGGTAGCTATCCCACAGTTCCCGCAGTGTCCGCCGCCCATTGGAATTCTGGGTTGAGATCCCAATGCCTGATGGGGCAAAAACAGTGTCGCGGGTGATTCTGGGTACATTTCGTCAGGCCCCCACTCCCTCCCTCCCTCCCTCCCTCCATGAAAGCAACGGCAGACAATCGTTTCGCACCTTTTTTCAGCCCAGATGCCATAGCACTGGGATCATGGAGCCCGCTCAGATCACCGCGGCAATTATGAGCACTATAACCACCACGCGCATTATCCTGGAGTATATGCAGAGCCGAAATCTGGCAAAGCAAAACCAGGCGAGGAGGCGACGGCAGCGCGGTGACGAGAGTGATGAGGAAATAGACATAGACATAGACATCTCACAAAGTACGGGCCCCAGCAATGTGCAAATCATGGTGTTAATGGGGCAGCTTCATGCCGTGGAACGCCAATTCTGGGCCCGGGAAACAAGTACAGACTGGTGGGACCGCATAGTGTTGCAGGTGTGGGACGATTCCCAGTGGCTGCGAAACTTTCGCATGCGTAAGGGCACTTTCATGGAACTTTGTGACTTGCTTTCCCCTGCCCTGAAGCGCCAGAATACCAAGATGAGAGCAGCCCTCACAGTTGAGAAGCGAGTGGCCATAGCCCTGTGGAAGCTTGCAACGCCAGACAGCTACCGGTCAGTCGGACATCAATTTGGAGTGGGCAAATCTACTGTGGGGGCTGCTGTGATTCAAGTAGCCCACGCAATCAAAGACCTGCTGATATCAAGGGTAGTGACTCTGGGAAATGTGCAGGTCATAGTGGATGGCTTTGCTGCAATGGGATTCCCTAACTGTGGTGGGGCGATAGATGGAACCCATATCCCTATCTTGGCACCGGAGCACCAAGCCAGCGAGTACATAAACCGAAAGGGGTACTTTTCAATGCTGCTGCAAGCACTGGTGGATCACAAGGGACGTTTCACCAACATCAACGTGGGATGGCCAGGAAAGGTACATGACGCTCGCGTCTTCAGGAACTCTGGTCTGTTTCAAAAGCTGCAGGAAGGGACTTTCTTCCCAGACCAGAAAATAACCGTTGGGGATGTTGAAATGCCTATAGTTATCCTTGGGGACCCAGCCTACCCCTTAATGCCATGGCTCATGAAGCCATACACAGGCAGCCTGGACAGTAGTCAGGACCTGTTCAACTACAGGCTGAGCAAGTGCAGAATGGTGGTAGAATGTGCATTTGGACGTTTAAAAGCGCGCTGGCGCAGTTTACTGACTCGGTTAGACCTCAGCGAAAACAATATTCCCATTGTTATTACTGCTTGTTGTGCGCTCCACAATATCTGTGAGAGTAAGGGGGAGACGTTTATGGCGGGGTGGGAGGCTGAGGCAAATCGCCTGGCCGCTAATTACGCGCAGCCAGACACCAGGGCGATTAGAAGAGTACAGCAGGGTGCGGTGCGCATCAGAGAAGCTTTGAAAACCAGTTTCATGACTGGCCAGGCTACGGTGTGAAAGTTCTGTTTGTTTCTCCTTGATGAACCTCCCCCCCGCCCCCGCCCGGTTCACTCTACTTCACTGTAAGCTAGACACCCTCCCCTCCCCCCTTCGATCACCGCTTGCAGAGGCAATAAAGTCATTGTTACTTCAAATTCATGCATTCTTTATTAATTCACACAAATAGGAGGATAACTGCCAAGGTAGCCCAGGAGGGATGGGGGAGGAGGGAAGCGCTGGGTGGGGTGGGGGAGGAGGGAAGGACAAGGACACCGTGCACTATAAAACTTTAAAACTTTAAAAATTAGAAACTTCAAAACTTATTGAAGGCCAGCCTTCTGCTGCTTGAGCAATCCTCTGGGGTGGAGTGGCTGGGTGGCCGGAGGCCCCCCCACCGCGTTCTTGGGCGTCTGGGTGAGGACGCCATGGAACTTGGGGAGGAGGGCTGTTGGTTACACAGGGGCTGTAGTGGCGGTCTGTGCTCCTGCTGCCTTTCTTGCAGCTCAACCATACGCTGGAGCATCTCACTTTGATGCTCCAGCAGTCGGAGCATGGACTCCTGCCTTCTGTTCTCAATCTGACGCCACCTCTCAGATTCAGCCCGCGATTCAGCACGCAACCTCTCCGATTCAGCACGCGATTCAGCCCGCCACCTCTCCTCGCGTTCAAACTGTGCTTTTCTGCAGTCAGACATTGTCTGCCTCCAAGCATTCTGCTGAACCCTGTCAGCGTGGGAGGCCGTCTGGAGCTCCGAGAACATTTCATCCCGAGTTCTCTTCTTCCTCCTTCTAATCTTCACTAGCCTCTGCGAAGGAGAAACATTTGCAGCTGGTGGGGGAAAAGGGAGATAGGTAGTTAAAAAGACACATTTTAGAGAACAATAGGATCACTCTTTCCCGTTAAACCTTGCTGTTCACATTACATAGCACAAATGCTTTCGTTACAAGGTCGTATTTTGCCTCTATTTATATTGAGGGTCTGCCGATTTGGTGTGAGAGATCACTCACGCAGGGCCAGGCAACAGAATTCGGCTTGCAGGCAGCCATGGTAAGCCACAGTCTTTTGGCTTCTTTAACCTTAATAACATGTGGGAATGGTTTCAAACAGCAGCACCCTCATTTTCCATACCAAGCAGCCGTTGGGTTGGCCATTTAAAATGGTATGGCAATTTAAAAGGAGGGANGGGTAGTGACTCTGGGAAATGTGCAGGTCATAGTGGATGGCTTTGCTGCAATGGGATTCCCTAACTGTGGTGGGGCAATAGACAGAACCCATATCCCTATCTTGGCACCGGAGCACCAAGCCAGCGAGTACATAAACCGAAAGGGGTACTTTTCAATGCTGCTGCAAGCACTGGTGGATCACAAGGGACATTTCACCAACATCAACGTGGGATGGCCGGGAAAGGTACATGATGCTCGCGTCTTCAGGAACTCTGGTCTGTTTCAAAAGCTGCAGGAAGGGACTTTCTTCCCAGACCAGAAAATAACCGTTGGGGATGTTGAAATGCCTATAGTTATACTTGGGGACCCAGCCTGCTCATGAAGCCATACACAGGCAGCCTGGACAGTAGTCAGGACCTGTTCAACTACAGGCTGAGCAACTGCAGAATGGTGGTAGAATGTGCATTTGGACATTTAAAAGCGCACTGGCGCAGTTTACTGACTCGGATAGACCTCAGCGAAACCAATATTCCCATTGTTATTACTGCTTGCTGTGCGCTCCACAATATCTGTGAGAGTAAGGGGGAGGTTGAGGCAAATCGCCTGGCCGCTGATTACGTGCAGCCAGACACCAGGGCGGTTAGAAGAGCACAGCAGGGCGCGGGGCGCATCAGAGAAGCTTTGAAAACCAGTTTCATGACTGTGAAAGTTCTGTTTGTTTCTCCTTGATGAACCCCCTCCCTCCCCCGGTTCACTCTACTTCCCTGTAAGCTAGACACCCTCCCCTCCCCCCTTCAATCACCGCTTGCAGAGGCAATATAGTCATTGTTACTTCACATTCATACATTCTTTATTAATTCATCACACAAATAGGGGGATAACTGCCAAGGTAGCCCAGGAGGGGTGGGGGAGGAGGAAGCGCCGGGTGGGGTGGGGGAGGAGGGAAGGACAAGGACACATTGCACTTTAAAACTTATTGAAGCCCAGACTTCTGTTGCTTGGGCAATCCTCTGGGGTGGAGTGGCTGGGTGGCCAGAGGCCCCCCCCCCCCGCATTCTTGGGCGTTTGGGTGAGGAGGCTATGGAACTTGGGGAGGAGGGCTGTTGGTTACACAGGGGCTGTAGCGGCGGTCTGTGCTCCTGCTGCCTTTCCTGCAGCTCAACCATACGCTGGAGCATATCAGTTTGATGCTCCAGCAGTCGGAGCATGGACTCTTGCCTTCTGTGTTCAATCTGACGCCACCTCTCCTCTTCAGCCCGCCACCTCTCCTCGTGGTCATATTGTGCTTTTCTGCACTCGGACATTGTCTGCCTCCAAGCATTCTGCTGTGCTCTGTCAGCATGGGAGGACGTCTGGAGCTCCGAGAAATCTCATCCCGAGTCCTCTTTTTTCCCCTTCTAATCTTCGCTAGCCTCTGCGAAGGAGAAACATTTGCAGCTGGTGGGGGAAAAGGGAGATTGGTAGTTAAAAAGACACATTTTAGAGAACAATAGGATCACTCTTTCCCGTTAAACCTTGCTGTTCACATTACACAGCACATATGCTTTCGTTACAAGGTCGCATTTTGCCTCTTATTTATATTGAGGGCCTGCCGGTTTGGTGAGAGAGATCACTCACGCAGTGCCAGGCAACAGAATTCGGCTTGCAGGCAGCCATGGTAAGCCACAGTCTTTTGGCTTCTTTAACCTTCATAACATGTGGGAATGGTTTCAAACAGCAGCGCCCTCATTTCCCATACCAAGCGGCCGTTGGGTTGGCCATTTAAAATGGGTTGGCAATTTAAAAGGAGGGGATGCGGTTTCCGGGTTAACGTGCAGCACAAACCCAACTAACCCCCCCCCCCCCCCACACACACACACAATTCCCTGGGATGATCACTTCACCCCTCCCCCCACCGCGTGGCTAACAGCGGGGAACATTTCTGTTCAGCCGAGCAGGAACGGCACTTCTGAATGTCCCCTTAATAAAAGCACCCTATTTCAACCAGGTGACCATGAATGATATCACTCTCCTGAGGATAACACAGAGAGATAAGGAATGGATGTTGTCTGAATGCCAGCAAACACCGGGACCATACGCTGCCATGCTTTGCTATGCAATGATTCCAGACTACGTGCTACTGGCCTGGCGTGGTAAAGTGTCCTACCATGGCGGACGGAATAAGGCAGCCCTCCCCAGAAACCTTTTGCAAAGGCTTTGGGAGTACATCCAGGAGAGCTTTCTGGAGATGTCCCTGGAGGATTTCCGCTCCATCCCCATACACGTTAACAGACTTTTCCAGTAGCTGTCCTGGCCGCGAATGCCAGGGCAAATTAATCATTAAACACGCTTGCTTTTAAACCATGTGTAATATTTACAAAGGTACACTCACCAGAGGTCCCTTGTCCGCCCTCAGGGTCTGCGAGCACGCTTTGGGTTTGGGTGGGTTCGGGGTTTACTGCCTCCAGGTCCAGGGTGATAAACATATCCTGGCTGTTGGGGAAACCAGTTTCTCCGCTTCCTTGCTGTGAGCTATCTTCAATCTCTTCATCATCATCTTCCTTGTCCCCAGAACCCACTTCTGTGTTGCGTGATTCTCCATTGATGGAGTCAAAGCACAAGGTTGGGCTAGTGGTGGCTGCACCCCCTAGCATGGCATGCAGCTCGGCATAGAAGCGGCATGTCTGCGGCTCTGCCCCGGACCTTCCGTTTGCCTCTCTGGTTTTATGGTAGGCTTGCCTTAGCTCCTTAATTTTCACGCGGCACTGCTGTGCGTCCCTGTTATGGCCTCTGTCCTTCATGCTCTTTGAGACTTTTTCTAATGTTTTGGCATTTCGTTTACTGCAACGGAGTTCCGCTAGCACGGATTCGTCTCCCCATATGGCGAGCAGATCCCATACCTCCCGTTCGGTCCATGCTGGAGCTCTTTTGCGATCCTGGGACTCCATCGTGGTTACCTGTGCTGATGAACTCTGCGTGGTTACCTGTGCACGCTGGGCAAACAGGAAATTAAATTCAAAAGTTCGCGGGGCTTTTCCTGTCTACCTGGCCAGTGCATACGAGTTCAGATTGATGTCCAGAGCGGTCACAATGGTGCACTCTGGGATAGCTCCCGGAGGCCAATACCGTTGAATTGCATCCACAATACCCCAAATTCGACCCAGCAAAGCCGATTTCAGCGCTAATCCCCTCGTCGGAGGTGGTGTAAAGAAATCGATTTAAAGAGCCCTTTAAGTCGAAAAAAAGGGCTTCGTCGTGTGGATGGGTCCAGGCTTAAATCGAGGTAATGCTGCTAAATTCGACCTAAAATCGTAGTGTAGATCGTAGACCAGGCCTTAGTTTGGAAGTCTCAGTCTACATAGAATAGGTCAATCTGAAAAGATTGGTTCAAGTGGGGAATTAAGGACAAAAAGCAAGTGTGAATGTGTGTATTGGAGATTTGTGTCTGGTGTGGTATCTGGTTTCAGCTCTTTTTTATTTAAAGAATATCAGTGACGTTGTAACATCTGAGGCCTTTTTTTGCAGCCATAGCAGAAGAGCAGCAGCCATGAGCCAAGAAGCAGAAAGTCACTGTGATGGGTTGGATCACAGAAACCCTCTTGGGAGCTGCCAACTGATGTGCCAAGACTACTTCTGCCCCTGCTTTCCTGCCCTGTCAGCTTAGGACTTCAGTGCCCTGCCTGGTTTGAGCCAGACTCGCTAGCCTGCTGCAAACCCAGACCCAGGTCTGAACCACGTCCCCTAACAGCTGTAGGCTTGACTGAAAGCAGCTAACAGAGGTATTCTTATCTTTAACACTCAGATGCCCAACTCCCAGTGGGGTCTAAACCCAAATAAATCCGTTTTACCCTGTATAAAGCTTATACAGGGTAAACTCATAAATTGTTCACCCTCTATAACACTGATAGAGAGATATGCACAGTTGTTTGCCCCTCCAGGTATTAACAAATACTCTGAGTTAATTAATAAGTAAAACGTGATTTTATTAAATACAGAAAGTAGGATTTAAGTGGTTCCAAGTAGTAACAGACAGAACAAAGTGAATTACCAAGTAAAATAAAATAGAACACGCAAGTCTACGTCTAAGAAACTTAATACAAATAACACCTCACCAGTTCCAGTAAGCTTCCTTTTACAGAGTAGTCTCCTGCTAGTCTGGGTCCAGCAATCACTCACACCTCCTGTAGGTACTGTCCTTTGTTCCAGTTTCTTTCAGGTATCTTTGGGGGTGGAGAGGCTCTCTCTTTAGCCAGCTGAAGACAAAATGGAGGGGTCTCCCACGGGCTTAAATAGACTCTCTCTTGTGGGTGGAGACCCCCTCCTCTCTGCTATGCAAAGTCCAGCTCCAAGATGGAGTTCTGGAGTCACCTGGGCAAGTCATATGTCCATGCATGACTCACAGTTTTTACAGGCAGAAGCCATTGCCCACATGGTAACTTGTATGTCTCCAGGAAGACTTCTTATGTCGATTGGAGCATTCCAAGATGCATTGTTCCTTAAGTACTTCTTGACTGGGCACTTAACTTTGCAAATGCCTTACAAAGCTTACTTAGAAATCAAGCAAGTATACAGCCAATATTCATAACTTCAAGTACAAAAATGATATATGTGTACAAATAGGATGAATAGATTCAGTAAACCATAACCTTTACAGAGATACATTACATGGCACATGTAGCATAAAACATACTCCAGTTATATTTCCCATAAAGCATTATGGGATACATTGTCACAGTCACAACCTCACATTCCATCAAATTATATCAAAACAATGTAATATCGGGCTGTTAAGGTTCCCCTCCCAATAGTATTCACCATCACTAGATAAGCAAGGAATCTCTAAAGATGTTTAAAGAAAACTTTCTTTGATGGCATTCTGTCTGGCAAGGAATCACTTAACAGTTGTGAGTGTGAAATCTATTTTATTATTTTACCTTTATGGTCCCTAACTTCTCTATTGTTTATTTGTATGGTTCCTTTCTAGTTCTTTGATTAATTATGCAACAGACAAACAGTTTTACAAGATTTAAATCAATTAAGGTGGGGGTATGATTAAAGAATTGTTTCATAATGGGCTAAGATTGGTGAAAAATACAGTTTTGAGTACTTTAGTTTAAAATGATTGGTTAAGGTACAGCTAAGCAGGACTCAAGTTTCACTATATAAATAAACTGGGGTCCAAAAGGAAGTTCTTTGGAATCAACTCCAGGACACAGCCTCAAGATCAGAACTGCCAGGCCTCAACACCCTGCCAATCACACCATGCAGAATCTGAAGTCCCCAGACAACCAGATCCTGACTGACCATACCACTCTGTATAAAGCTTATACAGGGTAAACTCATAAATTGTCCTCCCTCTATAACACTGATAGAGAGATATGCACAGTTGTTTGCTCCCCCAGGCATTAATCACTTACTCTGGGTTCATTAATAAACAAAAATGATTTTATTAAGTATAAAAAGTAGAATTAAAGTTGTTTCAAGTAATAACAGACAGAACAAAGTAAGTCACCAAGCAAAATAAAGCAAAACCATGCAACTCTAAGCTTAATACATTAAGAAACTATTTACAGGTAAAATCTCACCCTCAGAGATGTTCCAGTACATTTCTTTCACAGACTAGACTCCTTCCTAGTCTGGGCCCAATCCTTTACCCTGGTACAGTCCTTGTTAGCAGACATCTTAGGTGGAAACTAGGGGTTTTCTCATGACAGGCAACCCCCCCTCTCCTGCTCCACCCCTTTTTATAGCTTTGGCACAAGGCGGGAATCTTTTGTCTCTCTGGGTCCCCACCCCTCCTTCTAAATGGAAAACTACCAGATTTAAGATGGATTCCAGTATCAGGTGACATGATCACATGTCCTGTGAGACCCCAGCCTCCATTCTTCCTGGGCTGGCCCACACATACACAGGAAGGTTTGCTAGTAAACACAGCCATTTACAACCAATTGTCCTAGTCAATGGGAGCGATCAAGATTCTAAACCACCATTAATGGCCTGCCCTTGGCATAATTACAATAGGGCCGCAGAGTTATACTTCATATTTCTAGCTTCAGATACAAGAATGATACATTTATACAAATAGGATGACCACACTCAGTAGATTATAAACTTTGTACTGATACCTTACAAGAGACATTTGCATAAAGCATGTTCCAGTTACATCATATTTCTGACGGGTTGGATCACAGAAACCCCCTTGGGGCTGCCAATTGATGTGCCAAGACTACTTCTGCCCCTGCTTTCCCTGCCAGCTTGGGACTCCAGCACCCTGTCTTGTTGAGCCAGACACAGCAGTCTGCTCCAACAAAGACCAAGGGTCTGAACCACGTTCCCCAAAGCTGCAGACTTAACTGAAAGCAACTTAAGAAGTGTTCCTGTCTTTAACACTCAGATGCCCAACTTCCAATGGGGTCCAAACCCCAAATAAATCCGTTTTGCTCTGTATAAAGCTTACACAGGGTAAACTCATAAATTGTTCACCCTCTATAACATTGATAGAGAGATATGCACAGCTGTTTGCCCCCCAGGTATTAATACATACTCTGGGTTAATTAATAAGTAAAAAGTGATTTTATTAAATACAGAAAGTAGGATTTAAGTAGTTCCAAGTAGTGACAGACAGAACAAAGTGAATGAACAAGTAAAATAAAATAAAACACGCAAGTCTGAGACTAATAAAATAAGAAAACTGAATACAGACAAAATCTCACCCTCAGTGTTGTTTCAGTAAGCTTCCTTTTACAGACTAGTCTCCTTCTAGTCTGGGTCCAGCAATCACTCACACCCCCTGTAGTTACTGTCCTTTGTTCCAGTTTCTTTCAGGTATCTTTGGGGGTGGAGAGGCTCTCTCTTGAGCCAGCTGAAGACAAAAGGGAGGGGTCTCCCAGGGGTTTAAATAGACTTTCTCTTGTGGGTGGAGACCCCCTCCTCTCGCCTATGCAAATTCCAGCTCCAAGATGGAGTTTTGGAGTCACATGGCCAAGTCACATGTCCATGCATGACTCAGTTTTTACAGGCAGCAGCCATTGTTTACATGCTACCCTGAACGTCCTGAGGTAGACTTCTTATGTGGATTGGAGCCTTCCAAGATTCATTGTCCTTTAAGTGTTTCTTGATTGGGCACTTAATTTGCACATTCCTTTCTCAGGAAACTTACCAAATGCTTTACTAAGGCTACTTAGAAATGAAGCAAGTACATAGTCAATATTCATAACTTCGAATACAACAATGACACATGCATACAAATAGGATGAATAGATTCAGTAGATCATAACCTTTATAGAGACATGTTACATGGCATATGTAGCATAAAACATATTCCAGTTATGTCATATATACATTCATAAGCATATTTCTATAAAGCCTTATGGGGTGCACCGCCACAATATTACAATAGGTCCTCAGAGTTATACTTCATATTTCCAGCTTCAGATGCAAGAATGATACATGCGTACAAATAGGATGAACACACTCAGTAGATTATAAGCTTTGTACTGATACCTTACAAGAGACCTTTTGCATAAAACATATTCCAGTTACATCATATTCATAAGCCTATTTCCATACAGCATATGGAATGCAATGTCATACCAGGATTCTTTCAACTTTTTTTACACTTATATTTTTTCCCAAATGATTAATGTCTTTTATAGCAAAGAGACTAAAGTAAACTGAAAAGCAAAAACAACAAAAAATAATAATAATCACATGAACGGAGGACATGTGTCTAAAACAGGATAAATTTTCAAAACTGTTATTTAAGCTCATATATTAAGATTCTCAAAGTTGTGTTTTCAAGGAAATTACACTGTTCTATGTAACTGACAACTGATGTACTGTTTACATACTTCACTCCAATCTACAGTGTATTGTACTGCCACAACAAGCAGTAGACTACATAACACTACTGGAAGTCACTAGATGACACTATTGCAAAGTCTTGCTAGCTCTTATCTGAACATAGAAGAATTAGAATGTGGAGAAATGCTTATTGTCAGCTGTGATCCAGCTTTTTTAGATGCTGAGAAAATCACTGGTAAAGTCTGGTTCTACCTTGGTGTGTCTCTCTATTAAATCACTTTTAGGCATAGCTAGCTGTTTCTTACCGGTTATACCCATGCAGCTGGACATATTATCTGGTGCCCCAAAAATACACACACATACAGCCTCTATCTTATAAAAGTCACAACAGATCCATGTTAACATTTTGGGATTTCTCTACTGTCTTTGTTGTGCAGCCTAAAACAAAATGACAAAATTAACATGCTATGAAGTATGGCTGCCTTCCAGCTACTGCATCTTTTTCTTTGTAGAGAAGGTTAACTGTAAACTACTTTTCAATTACTTTTCTGTGACTTTCCAACCATACTGAATGAAGATTAAAGATATTTACTAAAATCATGTCTTTCAAAGACAATCTCAGAAGTTTTCAGCAGATTATTAGCACTCCTGCCTCATCATCTAAGTGTGGTATCACAGCCTGGGCCTTCAAAACAATACAAGTGACGCTGGATTTACTAATTTCAGTAAAACTGAATTTTAAGTCTCTCCACCCACTTAGTTCATAAAATTCAGCCTGATCTGAAATTCAAAGATCAGTTTGAATAGCTATATCAGGATCAAAGTTAGGGCTGTAATCAAGATCAGCTGGCTATTTCATTCAGCCTGAGGATCAGATGGGTATTTCACTAGGTCTTTCTGATGATCAGGTAGGTATTTCAATTGAAGCACACTTGAAGAATTGTGCCAGACTCAAGACATAGCAAAGCACTACTGGAATTTTATCAGATAAGCCCCGCCCTTCTCTCTCTCCCCCCCTCCTCTTCCCGGTAAACTGTAAAAATACACCAAATAGTTCCAAATAAGGATTGAAGCATCCTGTAATTTACAGTCCAGGTGTTGATTTCAGAAATAAATTCACAGCTGAGGCTGAATTATGTCATTATTTCACTTTCACCTCAATTCCCTGCTGACAGAATGAGTTGTTTTTGATCATTAGACGCTTGCTAGACCAGATGTCCTAGTCTGTTGGCTAACTTCTTGTCGGCTTTGCTGACAGCCATGTCCATTAGGGAAAATTCCTCATTTGGAATGAAGTTCTGGCACAGGCTCACTTTACCATATCCCAATAACTTCTGGATACGGAGCACTCACCAATTATGAGTGTGATACTGTGTACCTTTTGTTTTAGCAATAATGGGGAATCTGTTTCAACTGCAATAGCTTTTCCTGATATCAGAATATGCAACATACACCTTTAAAGTAATCTCCACATACATGTCAAGGGTGGCCCTGACATCCACTCTCACCAGCTGGGGAACTGGAAAGACCCACAAAATCCCTGGGACTCATTGTTCAGGTGAGGTGCCCCTCCCCCCCAACACCTACACAGGCATCCAGGCAGCCCCCCCCAAAACACACAAACACATGCACACACCCCTCCGTAGGCATCCAGCTCTACTGGAGGAATCAGAGGCTGGAGTACTGCTGGTCTTGAAGGCCAAATGGTACAACACCAGAACCTTGAGTCTGCTATCAGTTAATGTTTGTGTGTAGAAACCACAACAGTCTTTATTGAACAATGTGCAGACATGTCTTCCAGCCCCTTAATAATGTTTCTGAAAAAGCTACGTTCTCTGGGAGGATAAAGGAGGAAGCAGAACTGTCTTTACTTGCCAGTTGATCTTATACACTGTAACAATGCTACAAGTGATGAGTGGTATTGAATCACATGGCTTATCCAATTATCCACAATTGCACCTAAAGTCACATGGTTTACAAAGAACTTGCCTGTTAGAGAACTTTCATGAAGTTTAGACATGCTAAAACTATTTTATGAATAAAATATTGAGAGGGAAGGAGGTGATCAAGTTATTTTCCTTCCTTCCTTCTCTTCCCCATTAATAATCATTCCCCATCACACACACTATACTTCTCATTTTAAGCACATTCCTAACAACACAAACAACGCATAATTACATATTAGGAGAGGCCTTTTAATGGAGTCAACATCAATTACATTTATATACAGTATATAAAGCTACCTCATCTACAGGAGCTGAAGTAAATGTGGAACAAACCTTATTGCCATGACCAATGCAAACAAATTACAGAGAACAGAGTTGGCTGGGGGGGACCTACATCAAGGCTCACCTTCAAATTTAACCCATTCTGCCGGAACATTTCCTGCTATGGCTCTCTCTTATATGGAGTAATGGAAGCTCCTCCTCTCCTGCTTCCCCACCACTCAATTGTAATCCATTCAAAATGCTACAGCTAAACTGATCTTCCTTCCCCAGTATGCTGACTACACCATCACCCCCCTACTCTAATCGCTTAAATCACTTCCTGTCTAGCTACACCTCAAGGCTATGTACAGCTCCACCCCTGCCCACATCTCAACCCTTCTTTGCACACACCTTCCCTTTGTGACCTGTGCTTTGCAAATTCCTCTTACCTTAGTAAACCTCTGGTCTCTCCCATGTCTCTTCACACTACCCCTTACATCTGGAACAACCTTCACCCTCCTGCACACCAGATCATCTCCCTGTGATTGGTTGGATCACAGAAACCCCCTTGGGAGCTGCCAGACTGATGTGCAAAGGCTACTTCTGTTTCTGTTCTCCCTGCCAGCTCGGTGGCTCCAGCACCCTGTCTTGGTGAAGCCAGACACACCCGTCTGCTCCAGACACAGACCCAGGGTCTGAATCACCTGTCCCAAAGCTGCAGGTTTACCTGAAAACAGCTCACAGAAGTGTGCTTGCCCTTAGCACTCAGATGCCCAATTCCCAATGGGGTCTAAACCCAAATAAATCCGTTTTACCCTGTATAAAGCTTATACAGGGTAAACTCATAAATTGTTCGCCCTCTATAACACTGATAGAGAGATATGCACAGCTGTTTGCTCCCCCAGGTATTAATACATACTCTGAGTTAATTAATAAGTAGAAAGTGATTTTATTAAATACAGATAGTAGGATTTAAGTGATTTCAAGTAGTAACAGACAGAACAAAAGAAGTTACCAAGCAAAATAAAATAAAATACGCAAATCTATGTCTAATTGCACTAAATACAGATAAGATCCTCACCAGTTCCAAAATGTTCCCTTTTACAGGCTAATCTTCTTTTAGCCTGGGTCCAGCAATCACTCACACCCCCTGTAGTTTTCAGTTTCCTTCAAGTGTCCTGGGGGGGTGGAGAGGCTTCTTCTTTAGCCAGCTGAAGACAAAATGGAGGGGTCTCCCACGGGTTTAAATAGACTGTCTCTTGTGGGTGGAGACCCCCTCCTCACCCTCTGTAGAATCCAGTCACAGAATGGAGATTCGGAATCACATGGGCAGGTCACATGCCCATGCATGACTCAGGACTGCAGGTAGCAGCCATTACCCACATGCTGCCTTGAACGTCCTCAGGTAGACTTCTAATGTGGATTGGAGTCTTCCAAGCTCTTTTGTCTGTTAAGTGCCCCCTGACTGAACACCTAATTTGCACATTCCTTTCCCAAGAAGTCATCAAATGTTCTAACTGAGGCCACTTAGAAATCAAGCAATTATACAGCCAATGTTCATAACTTTGAACACACAAATGGTGCCTGCATACAACTAGGGTGAACATAACCAGTAGATCATAACCTTTACATAGATATGTTACATGGCCTATGTAGCAAAACCCTATTCCAGTTATATTATACATACATTTATGAGCCCCTTTATGGGGTACGCTGTCACACTCCCTCCCCTTCAGATCCTTCCTTACAACTGCTGGTTTGGCTAGCTTTTTACTGCCAACCTCTTCCTTCTCCACTGCCTTCTCCTGTGCCTGGTATACTCTTACATGTTAACTGACTACATAAATACATAAAAATAAAACAAGCAAAATGGGGACAAGCTACTGTAATTATGAAGCAGCAGGTGTCTGTTCTGTAGAATCCTCTCTCCACCTCATTTTCCTTTTCTTTCAGTGCTAGCTCTAAAGTACCAGTCACACCTACGGTTCTGTAGAAATATGTAGATACTCCCTCTGAAAGATGGATGGATAGAAACAATTTAAGTCTCTTTTGTGTTATCCATAATTGATATTGTCGGTTCAAAACATTTTAGGCTCTGGATCATTTTTTCTTCAATCAAATCTTGGAGGAGCAAGGGTCATCTTTGTCTAGTATAACCACCATCAAAAAAACCCATCTCCAGAATAACACAATATGGTTGGTGCTGGCTGCTAACTGAGTAGAACTGGGACATCACTACACACAATCATGCATTACCTCTTTCCTCCTGCTGTTGGACAAGCGGTGTCTCCTAACACTGTGTGGTGTTATATGACCAAGAGCATGTATCATATGGTCCCACCAATGCCCACCTACTTAGCATCTATACAAGCCAGTTGTAGGGAAAACTAGACTGATAGACTGGGGAAGATAATGAATAGTGGATTCTCTTGATGCACAAATCTCTTCACAGTTTCATTATTCCTTCAAGCCAATGGACACAGAAAGGACCTTGGGAAGTCATTAAGTCCAGCCCCCTGCACTGCCACAGGACCAACATCGGTGACAGGTGTTTGTCTACCTGTTCTTAAAAACCTCCAGTGATGGGGATTCCACATCCTCCCTTGAAACCCACTATTCCCTTATAGTTAGAAAAACTATCCTAATATCTAACCTAAATCTCTACTGTGGCAGATTACGCCCATTACTTCTCGTCCGACTTCAGTGGACACAAAGAACAACTGATCTCCATCCTCTTTATAACAACTCTTAACATATTTGAAGACTGATCAGGTCCCCCTCCTGTGTTCTTTTCTCAGGACTAAACAACTCTGTATTTTTTAACCTTTCCTCATAAGTCAGGTTTTCTAAACCTTTTATCATTTTTGTTGCTCTCCAATTTGTCCGCATCTTTTCTAAAGTGGGGGTGCCCAGAATTGGCCACAGCACTCCAGTTGAGGTCTCACCAGTGCTGAGTAGAGTGGGATTATCTCCTATGTCTTACATATGACATTCCTGTTAATACACCCCCGAATATTAGCCTTTTTTGCAACTGCATCACTCATTCAGTTTGTGATCCATTATAACCCCCAGATCCTTCTCAGCAGTTCCACCACCTAGCCAGTTATTCCCCATTTTGTACCTGTGCATTTGTTTTTTCCTTCCTAAAGGTAGTACTTTACACTTATCTTTATTGAATTTCATCTTGTTGATTTCAGACCAGTTCTCCAATTCGGCCAGGTCATCCTCCAAGTGCTTGCAATCCCTCCCAGCTTGGTGTCATCTGCAAATTTTTTAGGTGTATTTTTCCAAGTAATTAAGGAAAATACTGAATAGTATTGGACCCAGGACAGACCCTTGCTGGACGCCATTAGATATGGACTCCCAGTTTGACAGCGAACCATTGATAACTACTCTTTTAGTATGGTCTTTCAACCAGTTGTGCACCTACCTTATAGTAATTTAATCTAGACCACATTTCCCTAGTTTGCTTATGACATGGGACAATAGTGAACCAAGCATTGACAATCCTACTTCCCCATCCTCATCCGCACACCTCACTTCAGAGTTTTCTCTTCCAAGCTAATCAACTAGCTAAAAATAAAACTCAAACAGATATATGAATTGTTAGTAATAAACAAGCTCTACAACCCATCACACTCCAGTGACTGAGATGAGGCTGCAGTTTTACAGAGAATCTTTATAGACTCAAATACGTTTTTCTGTTTGCAGCTTTCCTTTGTGATTGGTGCTCTTAAAAAGCACTTACATCTCATGTAGTGGCAGGAAAGAAAGAAAGCACATAGTTGGTCTGTCTGTTCATCCCCATCTTCAGGTAATCAGCACATTCAATGCACTTTATATACAACGGAGGTCATGTTACTAGCTGAATTCCTGTTTTTGTAGTACCCACACCGACCTGCAGGAGATGATTATTTCAATACTTGTCCAACATGGATAGCAGCGCCGGCTCCAGGGTTTTTGCTGCCCCAGGCAGCAAAAAAAAAAAAAAAAAAAAAAAAGCCGCGATCGCGATCGCGATCTGCGGCGGCAATTCGGCGGGAGGTCCTTCGCTCCGAGCGGGAGTGAGGGACCCTCCGCCGAATTGCCGCCGAATCGCTGGACGTGCCGCCCCTCTCCCGAGTGGCCGCCCCAAGCACCTGCTTGGTCAGCTGGTGCCTGGAGCCGGCCCTGATGGATAGGCATTAGAAAAATATTCTTCTTTGGTGCTTTGACATCATCAATACTTACTAATTATCTCCCTTTATATTTTGACACATTCTGTTTGACGATGAGATTTCATGCATATTTCCTGTTTGAAAGGGAATATTTCATGTGCAAGCTTATATGAAGAACCTACTGGTATCTGAGTGCTCACATAATTCTACTGAAAATCCGAAGGGTTTTTTAGGAGGTAAAACTTACTGACTATTGATATTTCATAGCCAAACTGCTAAGCAATGTGGTGTATATCACTGTAGGAATTAACTAAGGAAGAGAAGTAAATTAAGAAAAAGAAAAACACTACAAGTATTTATGCAACTGGTGAAGCAGGGCCATCAACGTCCCAAAAATCTGTTAGCTGATTTCCGCTTGTGATGTTATTGACATGAACTGTGACTGTATAGATCATTGTTGCAACCAAGGTCCTATAATTGCACTAAATCTTGTACAATGGAGGTCAAGTAAGGTGTCTATGAAAAGGTTGCAATTTGCTGGTTATGATTATGCTGTCTGTATCTGTGTATAATTTTTGTATTTGGAGTTATGAATATTGGCTATGTACTTGTATCTCAATGTGTTTGATTCTAAGTAGCATCAGTGAAGCATTTGGTCAGCTTCTTGAGAAAGGACTATTCCGAGTAAGTTCCCAATCAAGAAACACTTAACTGACAATGGACCTTGGGAGACTCCAATCCACATCTGATGAGCCTTCCTGGGAACGTTCAAGGTAGCATGCGAGCAATGGCTGCCGCCTGCAAACTGAGTCGTGCATGGACATGTGACTTGCCCATGTGACTCCAAACTCCATCTTGCTGCTGTGATTTTTCCACAGTAAGAACAAAGGGGTTTCCTTCCACATGGCAGAGGATATAAAAGGCCCTGGAAACCCCTCCATTTTGTCTTCAATCCTGCTTCTGACCTCTGGAACTCTTAAAACTGAAACTCTGAACAAGGACTGAACAACCCATCCAAGCTGGGATGTTTGTACTCCAGAGACTTGATTGGTTTAAATCAGCAGTAATCCCATCAAGCCTGAAACAAGGCTGAACTAAGAACTTTGCAATTGTTGTATGTATTTGATTCCATTTAACCAATTTTAACTCTCATCTATATTTCTTTCTTTTTAAGAATAAACCTTTAGATTTTAGATTCTAAAGGATTGGCAACAGTGAGATTTGTGGGTAAGAGCTGGGTCTTGGGCTTGGTCCTTTGGGATTGGGAGAACCTTTTTTCTTTTACTGGGGTATTGGTTTTCATAACCATTCATCCCCATAGGGAGTGGCGCTGGTGGTGATACTGGGAAACTGGAGTGTCTGAAGGAATTGCTTGTATAACTTCTGGTTAGCCAGTGTCCTCTCTGTTTGGCTGGTTTGGTGTGCCTTAGTAGTAAAGGACCCCCAGCTTTGGGCTGTGACTGCCCTGCTCTAAGCAATTTGTCCTGAATTGATACTCTCAGTAGTGTCCCGCCAAAGGCCGCTTTGTTACACCCCTCAAGACCAGTTGTCGTAAAAGTGACCTGTAATACCTTGCACTCACACAGCAAGCAGTTTACCTAAGGCAATAAAAAGAACATTAAGAGCAACAGCAATGTTCTTTCATAGGAGATACCGAGTTTGCTGCCCATGTGGTAGGATGAGAGAGAAGCATATTCTGTGTTCATATTGAGCAGAAAGACCATGCATGCAACTCCTACTAATACTAATAGAGGTTTGTGCAGAATAAGGGCACAATGATGGACAGATTTAGATGGAAGAGACTCATCAAGCCATTTACTCTATCCCCCTGCTACTGCAAGTTTGTCACAATGTTACGTCATGATTGCTTTGTCCAGTTAAAAAAGCTAGATTGACTCAAGTGGCAGGCCTGCCACAGCTTTCTTTAAGAGATTTATGCAGATTCCTAGATTTTAAGGCCAAAAAGGACCTTAGATCATCTAGTCTGACCTCCTGCAGAACACAGGCCAGAGAATTTCATCCAGTTCCCCCTGCACTGAGCCAAATAACTTAAGTTTGGCAAAAGAAAGAAAGGCATCCAGTCTGAATTTGAAGCCATCAAGAGATGGGAATCCACCCCTCCCCTTGGAAGTTTATTCCAATGGTTAATCACCCTCCCTGGGAAAAATGTGTCTTGTTCTAATTTGAGTTTGTCTGTGTGATGCTCTGTACCTCGGGGGGACACCCATCACCCCCATGTTCATCCTTGTAAAATGATTGTGTGGTATCCAACGCAAAGTTTGTCATATTGAGTGTCTTTGGAAGGCTCATGATGCACTGATCATGGTTATTATAGTGATGTTATAGGTTATAATTTCATGTATATAGTTATGAGACTGACAATGTATCCTCATGGCTTAAAGCAAGCCCAGACAAAAACTCTCCAGAAGCAGAGGGGTAGTTCACACCTCATCAGGGCATGGATGGGACAAACCCAGCCCAGCCTCACAGGAACACCGGATGCTGGCGCCTAGGCAGCAACAAAAGAATCTGTTGGACTCTCAAGGGAGTCACCCCCCTTTGGTCAGTTTGAAACTGCGATGAGGTAATGCTCACCTGACTCTGAAGGAGGGGCAGGGGTCAAAGCCAAGAGGGAAGAAAGGACATAATAAAAAAGAGACACATTTGCCATGCTTTCTCTCTCTCTCTCTCTCTCTCTCTCTCTCTCTCTTCCACCTACATCTACAGACACCACCACCACCAAGCGACTGAAGCGCTGATCAAAGGGGAGAGTCTGACTGAAAAGCAACCAGCCAGCCTGTGATGAGAAGCATCTAAGTTTGTAAGGACATTGAAAGTGTTAAGATCAGCTTAGAATGCATTTTGCTTTTATTTCATTTGACCAAATCTGACTTGTTATGCTTTGACTTATAATCACTTAAAAATCTATCTTTATAGTTAATAAATGTGTTTGTTTATTCTACCCGAAGCAGTGTGTTTGGTTTGAAATATGTCAGAGGCTCCCCTTGGGATAACAAACATGGTACATATCAATTTCTTTGTTAAATTGACAAACTCATATAAACTTGCAGCGTCCAGTCGGCATAACTGGACACTGCAAGGCGGAGGTTCCTAGGGGTGTGTCTCGGACCGGAGATATTGGCTAGTGTCATTTGCTTGCAAATAGCTGGGAGCAGCTTACATGCCAGAGGGTGTGCGTGAACAGCCCAGAAGTGGGAGTTCTCACAGCAGAGCAGGGTGAGGCTGGCTCCCAGAGTCAAGGACTGGAGAAGCCTAGCAGATCACCGGTCCAGATAACACCAGAGGGGAACGTCACAGTCTGGCTTTAGCTTCCAGCCCTGGGTTCTTGTTATACTTTTTCCAGCGAGGCTGAAGAGTCTTTTGGTATTTTGTACTTTCTTCACGTGAAGGTACCTACACACCTTAATCAAGTCACTGCTCAATCTTTTTGGAAAGCTGAACAGTCTGTGCTCTTTAAGTCTATCACTGTAATGCATTTTCTCCAGACCTCAAATCATTTTTGTGGCTTTTTGCTTCACCCTCTCTAAATTTTAAAATGCAGACATCAGAACTATATGCAGTATTCCAGTATTTGTCTCACCAATGCCATATACAGATGGAGAATTACCTCCCTGCTCCTGTAATTGACATTGATGGCACATTTTTCCTCTTGTCTAGGCAAGTGTCCCTCTGACTCTTCTTCTAGTTATTCCTCTCTGATCATCATCATCAACCATTCTTTTTCCTTTAATTTCAAATCCATCCAAGCATTTGTAAACTTAGGAAAGATTTTCAAAAGCACAAATAGCAGTTTGGCCCCTAATGCCACTGCCATTTGTGCCATTGAAAATCTCCCTTATTAATCACATCTGTAGCCATGTTTTTGACAGTTATGGCTGGAATTCTGTGTTGCACCTCTGGATGCACAGCCCAGAGAACCAAAACCCAAGGGGAGGTGGGAACAATGTGGCTGGGAGCCAGCTTTGCACCCCCAGGACTCTGGGCTGTTCTGGAGGCCAGTGTGGACCCCAGTGTAGATCAATCCCAGAGTGCTCTAGTTTATGGACAGCCTCCGGCCTGCTCTGCTACATGCCACCTGCCCCCAGCATGGCCCTGGGAGGTTGCATGCATATGCTGTCTATGGCAGCCCAGTGCAGTATCTGAACTGGGGAATTATCCCTACTCCACTGCGGACCTTTCACAGGCCCTGTGCATGACTGTAGTGGCATACGGGAGCCATAGGGGAATCCCTCTCTGCGTGTTTAGTTTCTAAACTTTCCTTGTTAATCATTTCTTCTAAAACCTCAACCATGTTTATGTCCTTCGACAATAATCTTACTTTAGGATGCTATAAATCCCCAAACACTTTACAGACATTTCATTTTTATTTATAAAACCACTTCATCCCCTTCTCTCCACCCCAAAATAATGTTCTGGCACCCTTGGGGTGGAATAGGGAAGCTCTTCCTCGGTACACAACATTGAACAATTTGGGATAGGAAATAAAGACCGCTACTCAGTTGATATTACAAAGAGAGTTAGACAAAATATACTGGAATTTACAAACTGAAACATGGACAGGACACCTGGACTAACATTTCGTCCTTTTGCTAAAGTCTCAGCAAAGGAAGCTCTCCAACCACAAAACTGCTGTTCTAGGGTATTGTTTAAGAACTGGCAGAATGCCAGCCATTGTATCCCCAACACCACTTCTCACAGCACCTTTGGAGAGCTCCCATCCAAGGACTGACCAAGAACAAGTTTGCCCAGATTGTGATAACTAACAGGATCAACAGGCAGATATGGTATTATATTGTGAAAAAAATGTCTTCACCTATTATGTATTTGTACAACAGAACTCCACCCATTGGTCACATGGTTGCTATACAGAGGGATTATTACCCTCTGTATGTGTTAGACTATGAGCACTGAATTGAAAATAGTAATTTTAACTGCTTAACAGTATTGTATGTATATTTTCCCTATTAAGTCAGGGTGGAGGAAGCTATCCAGCTAGAGAAGGCCGTTGTCAAGCTCTGTCACAGGGAGGACACTGACTGCTGGTTACTTCAGGCAGCAGGTAGTGCTCCACCCCTACTCCCAACCCACCCACCATAGTGATGAAGAACCCCTGGCAACGAGCAATGAGGAATTTCCCCCACAGGTGGAGAAGGAGAAGCCATGTACCCCCAGCCTAGGAGGAGCTCAGGCCCGTGTCCAAGGGGGGCCATGTCCAAGACATTACGGAGGGATTCTCGAGGATCATCCAGCCCTCTGACTATTACCCCATGCTCCTCATCCATGTGGGCAGTAACCATACTGTGAGGTACGATCCTGAGCAGATCAGAAATGACTACAGAGATCTGGGAGTAAGTGTGAAGGAGTTGGGGGCACAGGAGGTGGTCTCTTCGACCCTTCCAGTCAAGAGTAGGGGCCCAAGCAGAGAGATGCATCCTGGAGGTGAATGCCTGGCTGTGAGGATTGTGTCACCAGGAGGGCTTTGGCTTCCTTGACCACAGGATGCTGTTCCAGGAAGAAGGACTGCTGAGCAGAGATGGGGTTCACCTATTGAGGAAGGGGAAGAGCATATGTGGATACAGATTGGCTAACCTAGTGAGGAGGGCTTTAAACTAGGTTCGATGGGGGAAGGTGACAAAAGCCCACAGGTAAGTCAAAAACATGGAGACATGGGAGAAGGGTCGGTATCTGGGGGGAGCAGGGACCGTTATAGCAGGGATAAGGGAGAGACAAGAGAGAACACGGGGGAGGGGGCAGGGGAATCAAATCGGTATCTGAGGTGTCTGTATACTAATACGAGAAATACATGGAATAAGCAGAAAACTAGCATTTCAAGTTCTAACAAAACACAACTATGACATAGTTGGCATCACAGAGACTTGGTGGGCTAATATGCATGACTGGAATATTGGTATAGAAGGGTACAGCTTGCTCGGACGGACA
This sequence comes from Platysternon megacephalum, assembly GCA_003942145.1. NCBI lineage: Eukaryota > Metazoa > Chordata > Testudines > Platysternidae > Platysternon > Platysternon megacephalum. Next base: position 2,062,462 of record QXTE01000250.1, read on the forward strand.
GGCAGGGAAAAAAGGGAGGAGGTGTTGCCTTATATATTAAAAATGTATACACTTGGACTGAGGAAATAGGAGACAGACTTGTTGAAAGTCTCTGGGTAAGGATAAAAGGACTAAAAAATAAGGGTGATGTCATGGTAGGGGTATACTACAGACCACCTAACCAGGAAGAAGAGGTGGATGAGGTTTAAAAACAAAAAACACAAAACCCCACAACAAAATCATCCAAAGCACAGTACTTGGTGGTGATGGGGGACTTCAACTACCCAGACATCTGTTGGGAAAATACAGCAGAGCACAGATTATCCAAAAAGTTCTTGGAATGTATTGGAGACCATTTTTTATTTCAGAAGGTGGAGAAAGCTACTCCTGCTAATTAAGCCTCAACTGGAGTATTGTGTCCAGTTCTGGGCACCACATTTAGGGAAGATGTGGACAAATTAGAGAAAGTCCAGGGAAGAGCAACAAAAATGATTAACGGTCTAGAAAACATGACCTACGCGAGAAGATTGAAAAAATTGTCTGGAAAAGAGAAAGCTGAGAGGGGACATGATAACAGTTTTCAAGTACATAAAAGGTTGTTATAAGGAGGAGTGAGAAAAATTGTTCTCCTTAGCCTCTGAGGATAGGACAAGAAGCAATGGGCTTAAATTGCATCAAGGACAGCTTAGCTTGGACATTAGGCAAAACTTCCTGTCAGGGTGGTTAGGCACTGGAATAAATTGCCTAGCGAGGTTGTGGAATCTCCACCATTGGAGATTTTTAAGAGCAGGTTAGACAAACATCTCTCAGGGATGGTCTAGACCAGGGGTTCTCAAACTGGGGGTTGGGACCCCTCAGGGGGTTGTGAGGTTATTACATGGGGGGGTCGCGAGCTGTCAGCCTCCACCCCAAACCCCGCTTTGCCTCCAGCATTTATAATGGTGTTAAATATATTAAAAAGTGGTTTTAATGGGGTGGGGGGGTGGGAGAAGGGTCACACTCAGAGGCTTGCTATGTGAAAGGGGTCACCAGTACAAAAGTTTGAGAACCACTGGTCTAGACAATACATAGTCCTGCCAGGAAGTGGATTAGATGACCTCTCGAAGTCCCTTCCCATCCTATGATTCAGCCTCCTGAAGAGTGAGCCAAAGCAAAAATGACTGGACAAGGAGTCATTATGTTCAGAAGTAGACAAAGCACTGTAGGCCAGAAACAATTGGGGGCTTCTGCATGGTGTAACTGGGAATAATTGATTATCTCCCTCTTTCATTTTTGTGCCTGCAAGGATTTAGCACAAGGTCTCATCCAGCACCACAGCTATGAAGTACCTGTGTGTACATACACATGGCTACGCACATAGGTCAGGATATTCAGTTCTATCAGTGAACATCAGAGGGGATTAGTGGGTACAAGATGCTAGTGTTTCCATGCCTCATTTTATTCTGGTCACCCTGGTGACATTTTTGAAGTGAATATTTCAATTGGGCAGTTAGCCTGAATGGAAAATGTGACTAGCACCGTACAGATCAACCAGCAAGGGTAAGCAAAATGTCCAACTATTACCCACCTCCTTTCAAGACAGAATATTCACACAGCATCTGGCAGAACAAGGGCCTGCAACCTGCTGCCTCCAAGCCACTAATCCAGCAGTCAATCTACTTGAGGAAAATTAACATTAAAGAGGAGAAGAACTTTAGCAATAGTAAAACCCAGTTTAAGTCAAGCCGCATGTGAAGTACCTGTAAGTGTATTACATTGTCACAGGGTACACCACTCCCTGCCACTCTGGCACCTACTCGTGGTCACTCTGGGGTGGTTTCCCCCCCTTCCAGGGTATAGTCCATCAGAAGTCCTAGGCAGTCTTCCCATTCACTGCCTCAGTTCTATGCCACACCCTCAGTGGCTGGTAGGGGAACCCAGGCCCACCTTCTTCTCTGGGTTCCAGTCCAGGGACCCTCAGCTCAGCAGCAGGGCCGGCTCCAGGCACCAGCTTAACAAGCAGGTGCTTGGGGCAGCCACTCGGGAGAGGGGCGGCATGTCCAGGTATTCGGCGGCAATTCGGCAGAGGGTCCCTCACTCTCGCTCGGAGCGAAGGACCTCCCGCCGAATTGCCGCCGCAGATCGCAATCGCGGCTTGTTTGTTTGTTTTGGGCTGCCTGGGGCGGCAAAAACCCTGGAGCCGGCGCTGCTCAGCAGTTCTGGGCTCTACCCTCCACCCACCGCTTTCTCTGGTAGTACCAGCAGCACCAAACCAACTCCCTCTTCCCAGGGCCAGGGAGAGACTGCAGATTACCTCCCTGCAGCCCCTGAACACTCCTTTACCCCTTCCCATGGAATGGCTGCTTCCTGGAGCCTTTCCTGTCAGCCACTGCCTGTGGCCAGCTACCTGGCTTTATACAGGCCCTGCCTGTTCCCGCGCAGCTGAGCCTGCTTTCAATTAGTTGCCTCCAGCCTAAAGCTCCCCTCTCTGCAGCCTAATTAGCTGATTGGGCCCACCTGGCCCAATGCAGCTCTTGCAGGGCCAGTGTGGGGAGCACTCCCCATCACACCATCTATCAACTTTAGCAGTTCTTAATTTTAACTATATCTGCCCATAGGTTGCCAAGATTAATTCCAAAAGACAAAAAAGGGTTAATCTATTTCAGTACTTAGTGAAGCAAGATGGACACTTCCCTAGAGTATGTTTCAGTTTATGTCCTCCTCCACATGAGTTCCACAATGGCTTTCAGACCCACAGCAAAATGTATGTTCTTCAAGGAGTGCATTTACTCCACGTCTCATTCTGTATCGGCAAGTGAATTAGCCTTCAGTGCCATGTCTTGCCTTTTTGGTTCTGCTTTAGTTGGTTTACACAAGGTTTTGTCTGTGCCGCTCCAGCACAGTTTTGGCTTGTCCACTGATCCACCAGCTTGTATAGAGCATCTGTGAATGTTTCTATCTTGATGTTACTGTCGTTAGCTTGCATCTGGACCTGTATAGTTGATTGTGGTAGAGCCTCAGGACATGCTATGAGACTATATGTAGAGGATCCTAGAAAATCACACACAAAGAAGGGTCAACTATGTTATCATTGTGCACGAGTTTGCTGCTTGATTTAGGACAAGACATCTATTGAGCTATGCTAAATATATATTAGGTCTTTAATACATAACTAGGGCCCTACCAAATTCACGGTCATGAAAAACACATCATGGGCCATGAAATCTGGTCCCCCCCGTGAAATCAGTTCTTTTGTGTGCTTTTATCCTATACTATACAGATTTCATGGGGGAGGCCAGCGTTCCTCAAATTGGGGGTCCTGACCCAAAAGGGAGTTGCGGGGGGGTAGAGTGGGGTCACAAGGTTATTCTAGGGGGTTGTGGTATTGCCACCCTTACTTCTGTGTTGCCTTCAGAGCTGGGTGGCCGGAGAGGCTGGCTGTTGGCCGGGCGCCCAGCTCTGAAGGCGGTGCTCCGACAGCAGCAGCGCAGAAGTAAGAGTGGCAATACCATACTAGGCCATCCTTACTTCTGCGCTGCTGCTGGCGGCAGCTCTGCCTTCAGAGCTGGGCTCCTGGCCAGCAGCCGCTGCTCTCCAGCTGCCCAGCTCTGAAGTCAGCGCCGCCACCAGCAACAGAGCAGTAGTAAGGGTAGCAATACCGCAACCCCCCCTACGATAACCTTGCAAAAAGCAACAACAACCCACAGCTCCTTTTTTGGGTCAGGACCCCTATAATTACAACACCGTGAAAATTCAGATTTAAATAGCTGAAATAATGAAAATTACCATTTTTAAAATCTTATGACCATGAAATTGACCAAAATGGACCCTGAATTTGGTAGGACCTTATACATAACTATGGAAATATTTGCCCAATATGTGCTGGAATGCCACATCCGGGCAGTTTAGTATTATGTCAAAATTAGTACTGAAAAGCAAGTGAAGGTGCAGATGGAAAGCATTAAGAAAGTGAAATAGCTTTAACAAATGTATTTGAAAATATAATTTTAAGTAGAACTCATTTCTTCCACAGAGAATTGGAGTGCAATTACAAACACCACCAAACAGTAGTCTTTTTGTTGGTAACATGGATTTTCTAGTCAGTAAAGTGTATTGTGTGTAAACCTACTAATATTCTTCTAGTCACACAAGAGACCCGCATCCCCACTTTAAATTATCATGCATTCAATCTGTAATATGGTTTCTGTGTGAGTCCTGTGCACATTCTTTGTGAAAAGGACCAGTGAGAAGATATGNTTGTGGTATTGCCACCCTTACTTCTGTGTTGCCTTCAGAGCTGGGTGGCCGGAGAGGCTGGCTGTTGGCCGGGCGCCCAGCTCTGAAGGCGGTGCTCCGACAGCAGCAGCGCAGAAGTAAGAGTGGCAATACCATACTAGGCCATCCTTACTTCTGCGCTGCTGCTGGCGGCAGCTCTGCCTTCAGAGCTGGGCTCCTGGCCAGCAGCCGCTGCTCTCCAGCTGCCCAGCTCTGAAGTCAGCGCCGCCACCAGCAACAGAGCAGTAGTAAGGGTAGCAATACCGCAACCCCCCCTACGATAACCTTGCAAAAAGCAACAACAACCCACAGCTCCTTTTTTGGGTCAGGACCCCTATAATTACAACACCGTGAAAATTCAGATTTAAATAGCTGAAATAATGAAAATTACAATTTTTAAAATCTTATGACCATGAAATTGACCAAAATGGACCCTGAATTTGGTAGGACCTTATACATAACTATGGAAATATTTGACCAATATGTGCTGGAATGCCACATCCGGGCAGTTTAGTATTATGTCAAAATTAGTACTGAAAAGCAAGTGAAGGTGCAGATGGAAAGCATTAAGAAAGTGAAATAGCTTTAACAAATGTATTTGAAAATATAATTTTAAGTAGAACTCATTTCTTCCACAGAGAATTGGAGTGCAATTACAAACACCACCAAACAGTAGTCTTTTTGTTGGTAACATGGATTTTCTAGTCAGTAAAGTGTATTGTGTGTAAACCTACTAATATTCTTCTAGTCACACAAGAGACCCGCATCCCCCCTTTAAATTATCATGCATTCAATCTGTAATATGGTTTCTGTGTGAGTCCTGTGCACATTCTTTGTGAAAAGGACCAGTGAGAAGATATGTATTTTGATGATTGCGCTCTTATAATAGTGTTCAATATTTCATGCACCTCAACAGGAATGNTTCTCTCCCCTTGTTCCGCTGTCCCTGGGCCACTTCCCCTCTGGCCCCTCGCACCCTCTCTCTCAGGGCCTGCAGTCTGGCAGGTATAGGGCTGGAGCCCTACTGTGCTCCGCCTGAGCCTGCCCAGCACTGCCCTGTCCTGTCCAAGGTGCTGGTCTCCTGCTCTAGAGACAGACATTCCCCTGTCAAAAGCCTGGGACAGACTGACTGCTCCCTCTCTGAGCAGCCTTCTTATAGGGCTGAGCCTGGCCCTGATTGGCTGTCTCNAGGGCCCTGATTGGCTCCCAACAAGCCCTTCTCCGATTGGCTGCCGGGCTGCACAGGCCCACCAGCCTGCTGCAGCCCCCTCTAACATGGGGGTGGGGCAGCCACCCCACTACAGCAGCCTAGTGTAATATCAGCATAGCTGCTCTTAAGTAAACAACTCGATATTAGTCAAAAGTAAAAAACATCCCATGCTATGAAGGAAATGCTGAGAAGCAAAAATTGGGTAGTTACTACTACTGTGATCTTTGCCTACACATAATCATTTCAGGATGGATCCTACAAGATAAAACAACACAAGACACAAGGGTTAGAGGCCAGAATAAATCTGACAGGTCTGATGGACAAGCGTCTGTATGTTTAAGCAATCAAAAAGTAATCATTATGCAAAGAGAAGCAGACAGAAAGTCCGCAGTTTCAAGTGAGAAAAGGTAATGTTCAGCCACAGAAAAATTTTAAAAGGCATAATGGTTCACCAAGAGCAAGATTCAGTAACTTGAAGATGCTTTTTTTTAAAAATCACCTTGGCTTCCAAATAGGGGGCTTTGATTCCTACTCGATTTAAGCAGGAAATGTTAATGCACTTCATGATCAGATGCCAACCATTCTTTCAGGAACAAGTAAAGCTAGCCTGGCTGCAAAGACTAACTGTAAAACAACCTCAAAAGTCTTGTTCTACATGTCTAAAAATATATATATTGTTCTGCAGGCCTGAGATCAATTTGTAAGTTAGTTTATTAATAGGATTTGTGTCTGAATGCAAAAGTCTGAACTGAAAAAAAGTGACTAACTAGTTTCCCTTTTGTGTCATTTCAAGGTGCACAAAGACAGTCCAGCAGAATAGCCGTTCTCATTTACTCACAATATGTATTTTTCAGTATCGCCTTTGTGACGATCACAGAAAACCCCTTGGGAACTGCCAACTGATGTGCTTTGACTACCTCTGAGTCTGTTTTCCCTGCCAGCTTAGGACTTCAGTGCC
>QXTE01000250.1:2069194-2080788 GCA_003942145.1 Platysternon megacephalum
TATTAAATACAAAAAGTAGGATTTAAGTGGTTCCAAGTAATAAGAGACAGAACAAAGTGAATTACCAAACAAAATAGAATAAAACACACAAGTCTAAACCTAATACAGTAAGAAAGTGATTACAGATGAAATCTCACCCTCAGAGATGTTCCAGTAAGCTTCTTTTACAGACTAGCCTCCTTCTAGTCTGGGTCCAGCAATCACTCACACCCCTGTGGTTACTGTCCTTTGTTCCAGTTTCTTTCAGGTATCCTTTGGGGGTGGAGAGGCTCTCTCTTGAGCCAGCTGAAGACAAAATGGAGGGGTCTCCCAGGTGTTTAAATAGACTTTCTCTTGTGGGTGGACACCCCTCCCTCCCCCTGTGTAGAATCCAGCCACAAAATGGAGTCTTGGAGTCACATGGGCAAGCCACATGTCCATGCATGACTCAGAACTTACAGGTAGCAGCCATTGCTCACATGCTACATTGAACGTCCTCAGGTAGACTTCTTATGTGGATTGTAGTCTTCCAAGATCCATTGTCCGTTAAGTGTTTCTTGACTGGGCACTTAACTTGCAAATTCTTTTCTAAAGAAGCTGACCAAATGCCTTACTAAGGCTACTTAAAATCAAATAAGTACATAGCCAATATTCATAACTTTGAATACAAAAATGATACATGCAAACAAATGTATTCAGTAGTTCATAACCTTTGCAGAGATGTGTTACATGGCATATGTAGCATAAAACATATTCCAGTTATGTCATATTTACATTCATAAGCATATTTCCATAAAGCATTATGGGGTGCAACGTCACAGCCTTATTATTATATTCTCCTTCACTACTGTTACATGTTCAGCTGAATATACGTCATAATAATATCAGACATGTACAGATAACCCCATTTGAGTATTAGATCTTGCCAACCATGAGCATGATTTCTTATCTGAGTGTCAAGGTTCCTCAAAGATATCTTGGATTTTGGCCTGAGGAAAAATCTCATTATGGTATGCAAGGGGGTGAAACTGGGCAGAGGGCATATGAAAACTTACTGCTTAGGAGCATTTAAATACATAAGCAAGTCAAGGGCAGAGCTGAAACCGAGACACAATGTAATTCTCCTGGCTGGTGGCATGGTGTCAACACTATGGTATTGTGTATGAGACCCAGGCTAAAGCTCAGAGTTCTTGGTTCCAAGATAATGGCACCTCTGTGTCCGAAAAACAGATAGGAGACAAAGCCAGAGGACTGACTGGTTTCACTGCCCAGACATTATTAGCCCGTGACAAAGCGTGGCTTTTGTAGCAACGGACATTAGAAAGCCACTCAACTGCATTTGGAACTCAATAAAGGCTCTTATAACAATAAAGGTTGAATCTAACTGAGGGAAGGACGGTGTTTGGGCTTCAAGGGGGGGTTATTATAGTTATTCAGGGGATAACTGGAATATTATGTTCTTAGACAAAAGATCATTGACTGGTGGGTGCAGATGCCCTACATACCTTCTACTGTAAGTAACGATAAAGACACCGCAGCATTTTCCCCTCACCAGCACAGCTGGTGTCACGCACCTAATTTTTCAAAACCTGGAAGGGTCAGGGATGAGTGGAAGGCCACGGTTAGTCCGATATTTTGTTTGTATCCCCCTATCCCTCCTAAAGGAGAAAAAGAGACCCAAAAAACCCTCTTTGAAGCAAAGGCTGCCTCTCAATCTGTGTCTCTGCTGTGCTCAGCACAACGGGTCCATACCCTCAACTGAGGTCACTACGTTCTACTGTGCTATAAATAATAAAAATAAGGACTCCGGCTCCCTAACTCTGCTCTTCTACCTTTTTCCTGCCCCCAGTCTTGTAGAACTGGAGGCCTTGGTGCCACAGAGCTCTTGGTGCCATTAGTGCAGCTGCGCCGATGCAGCATTTTAAGTGTAGACCTGTCCTAAGTGACTGCTGCCCAGGCTGAGACTGAGAACGGGGGACTTGGCTCAGAAGTTTCCATTTGTAGGGGAGGGATATGTATTGTTTATTTAATTTATTTCCTGCTGTGACCCCCAGAGAATTCCCCCTCCCCTCGCTCCTTCTCCTTTAAACATGCCGCAGTTCTAATAGCCTAATCTGTGCCTGTCCCATTTTATGCCCTTCAGCTAGGTCACGTCTGTATGTGATACATGCAGGGCCGTCCTTCTCATCTTGCCAGGGAGTGCTCGACCCCCCCCACTCCGCTCCAGGCCCCGCCCCCACTCCACCCAAGCCTCCGCCACGCCTCTTCCCATCCCTGCTCCACCCTGCCTCGCCTCCTCCCCCGAGTGTGCCCCGTCCCCACTCCTCCCTCTCCCTCCCAGAAGCACTCGGAGGGAGGGGGGGGGACCTGGCAAGCGTAGGGCCGGTGGCACGCGAGAGGCACGGAGGGAGGGGAGCAGAGGGGGGAAGCTTGGTGCCAGTGGGTGCTCTGCCCTGGAGCACCCACCCACGGAGTCCGCGCCTATGAGCGGGTGTGACGGGTTTGGTCACAGAGACCCCCTTGGGACTGTCACCTGATGTGCTGAGACTACCTCTGAGACCGTTTTCCCTGGCAGCTTGGGACTTCAGTACCCTGTCTTGTTGAGCCAGGCACGCTAGCCTGCTGCAAACACAGACCCAGGTCTGAACCACGTCCCCCAAAGCTGCAGACTTAACTAAAAATGGCTTAAGAAGTGCTCCTGTCTCTAGAACCCAGATACCCAGTTCCCAATGGGATCCAAACCCCAAATAAATCCGTTTTACTCTGTATAAAGCTTATACCGGGTAAACTCATAAATTGTCCGCCCTCTATAACACTGATAGAGAGATATGACTCACAGGAAGGCTTGCAAGTAAACAGAGCCATCTACAGTCAATTGTCCTGGTTAATGGGAGCTATCAAGATTCCAAACCACCATTAATGGCCCACACTTTGCATAATTACAACAGGACCTCAGAGTTATATTTCATATTTCTAGTTTCAGATACAAGAATGATACATTTATACAAATAGGATGACCACACTCAGTAGATTATAAGCTTTGTAATGATACCTGTTAGGGAAAGTTAGCATGAGTGATTGTATTTTGATTTGGGTCCGCCCTTAACTAGAAGCGAGCACCTCACATACCAGGAAATTGGGAGGGGGAAGAGGGACATCTGGCAGGAGAAACAGTGATAAGAAGAGGCTGACTCCATGCATTTGGGGAAGGGGGGTTGGAGTTGCTACAGCACGGGCTAGCATAAGGAGAATGCTTGCTAGGATAGGTAGGAGATAAGGAAAAGCTTGTTAATTGGTTGAGCATTACGGTGCACGAGGATAGCATGCACCGTTACAAAGCATATAACCCTGTGTAATTTGTACTCTGGGTCCTCCCCTGGCTAGCAGGGGGGCACCACGTTCGAACGTAATAAACTTGTTTACTTTGGAATACTCTGCAGTTGTGACTTTGGTTATGTGCCTCAGCCTAGACTCGAACTGCACGTGACCTATAGGTATAATTCGCAACATACCTTACAAGAGACCTTTTGCATGAAGCATATTCCAGTTACATTATATTCACACTCATTAGCATATTTTCATAAAATCATATGGAGTGCAACGTCACACCAGGACAGCAGGTAAAAGCGGGTCGGCTCCCGCACACCCAACGCGTGCTGCAGTCTCCTTACTAGGCAGAAGGCAGGGGCCATAATCACAGAGCCGAATGTGCCAGCGTAGGGGCACCAGTTTAATAATACTGCGTAGGGCCCCATAAATCCTAAGGATGGCCCTGGATACACGTGAGAGATTTGAGACCTTAGAAGCAGGGAAACTTCAAAGTCTGTTACACTGAGATATGCCAGATGCTACAGGTACACTGGATATTCTTAGACTACCATATCACTACACAGTGTATATATTTTTGCGTTCCTGGCTTGCTGAATGTGTTTCCTGTGAAATCTGGAATCATTAGAAGTTAATTAGTCCAAATCCCTAGAACAAGTAAACAAGTCAGTAGAAATACCAGTTGTGTGGGGGAGTGCATATTGTAGTTTTCACCTATATAGCGTCAAAGTTAAGTGTCAGCCTAAATTGACTTAGAGGTGAGGCATTCTGGCATAAAGGACTGACAATTTATGTATGGACTTACCAGGATCCCATGAGGCTGATGGGTAATACCTGGTAACGCTAGCATGTGTGCACTGTTTATTGTTTTATGGAATGTTTTCTCCGTAATGTTTTTGTCCTAAATGCTCTGTGTTTTCTGAAAGATGGCTGTGTGACGGATTCGGTCACAGAGATCCCCTTGGGACTGTCACCTGGTGTGCTGAAATTACCTCTGAGCCCATTTTCCCTGCCAGCTTGGGACTCCAGAACCCTGCCTTGTTGAGCCAGACACGCTAGCCTGCTGCAACACAGACTCAGGGTCTGGTCCACGCCCCAAAGCTGCAGACTTAACTGAAAACAGCTCAGCAGGTTACCTGGCTCCAGCACCCAGACATCCAGTTCCCAATGGGATCCAAATAAATCCGTTTTACTCCGTATAAAGCTTATACAGGGTAAATTCATAAACTGGCCGCCCTCTATAACACTGATAGAGAGGTATGCACAGCTGTTTGCTCCCCCAGGTATTAATCACTTACCCTGGGTTTATTAATAAACAAAAGTGATTTTATTAAGTATAAAAAGTAGGATTTAAGTGGTTTCAAGTAATAACAGCCAGAACAAAGTAAGTCACAAAGCAAAATAAAATACGCAAGTCTAAGCGTAATACATTAAGAAACTGATTACAGGTAATATCTCACCCTCAGAGATGTTCCGATAAACTTCTTTCACAGACTAGACGCCTTCCTAGTCTGGGCCCAATCCTTTCCCCTGGTACAGTCCTTGTTAGTTCCAGAAGACATCTCAGGTGGTAAGCTGGGGTTTTCTCATGACTGGCAGCCCCCTTTGTCCTGCTCCACCCGCTTCTGTAGCTTTGGCACAAGACGGGAATCTTTTGTCTCTCTGGGCCCCCACCCCTCTTTCTAAATGGAAAAGTACCAGATTTAAGATGGATTTTATTATCAGGTGACATGGTCACATGTCACTGTAAGACCCCCTAGTCTCCATTCCCCATGGGCTGGCCCACACCTACACAGGAAGGCTTTCAAGTAACTAAGGCCATTTACAACTGATTGTTTCTGGAGCACCCTTAATGGCCTCCACTTAATATGTTTACATCAGTGATACAAGTTTATATCTTATTCTCCTAACTCCAGATATAGAAATAATACATGCAAACAAATAGGATGAACACACTTAGTAGATTACAAGCTTTCTAATGACACCATACAAGGGGTATTTAGCATAAAGCATATTCCAGTTATGTCATATTCATAAGCAGACTTCCATAAAGCATATGGAGTGCAACATCACAGGCTGGTCCTGGGTAAACCCCGTCATAGCCCCTGGGAGACAGCAGAACTGCAGGCGCTGGACTGCGGGTGCACATTTGTGCCCAACAGAAGAAGAGGAACCCGGTAGAGATGGAGCATCTCTTGGCTCAGCGTGGCTGAGTGTCTAGTGATGATCTTAATGCTCTTGACCTTGCCTTTTGCAGAGAGAAGCTCCTGTTTTATGTGGAAGGAGCTAGGTCTTGGAAAGAAGGCTCCAGCTCATGGTTTGGGGTGGGGAAGCCCTCACATTAGGATGTTAGCAGAGCTGGGGAGGAAGAGAGTGTTCCCGGGAAGAGGAACTGACTGCATGGAGGGATGTTCCATTTCTGAGCTTTCTTTCCAACTGCCTCTTCAAGCATTAGTGAGACAAGGTGCGGGAGGTAATATCTTTTATTGGACCAACCTCGGTTGGTGAGAGAGACAAGCTTTTGAGCGTGCGTACACAGGCCCCCCGAAGCCCAAACACACACTCCCCCTCCCTAGCAGAGCCCGGCTGCAGGCCCCCCCACCCCACCCCCCTGCCCAAACTGCATTGAAGTTCAACAGCTGTAGACATTACCTGAAGGCATTTTTAAAAACAAAATCTGATGACTGATTGTCAGTGCTCTGCTCCATGCACGATCTCAAGCAAGATTTACGGTCCTATAATTCTATGAACCTTATAATTCAGGGGTAGGCAACCTATGGCACGCGTGCCGAACGCGGCACGCCAGCTGCTTTTCAGTGGCACTCACACTGCCCAGGTCCTGCCCACTGGTCCGGGGGGCTCTGCATTTTAATTTAATTTTAAATGAAGCATTTTAAAAACCTTATTTACTTTACATACAACAATAGTTTAGTTATATATTATAGACTTATAGAAAGAGACCTTCTAAAAAAACGTTAAAATGTATTACTGGCACGCGAAACCTTAAATTAGAGTGAATAAATGAAGACTCGGCACACCACTTCTGAAAGGTTGCCGACCCCTGTTATAATTCTATGAATGTTTCCCATCTTCCAAGCAATATTCTGTAAAAAAAACAAAAAACAGGGCATATTTTTGGTGGTTCACTTTTCTAATGTTGGTGTTTAAATATCCCTCTTTCTTGTAGATACTTAGGCATGTGAGTAACTTTAAAACTCAATGGCCTAGATACTCATGTGTCTAAGTGTTTATTGTGCTGTCGCCCTAAAGTTGACATGGTCCACAAGCTTGTGTCTTTGTTTAAGTTTTTTTTTTTAAACCTGGTGCATCTGTGCATGTGCAGTAATCAGCTGCTGACTTTATTTTTTTTCCACACAATAAAACAAAAGTTCTCTTTATTGTACACATCAGCTGACATCAGCTAATTTGACACAGTGTCAAGCACTACTGTTTTTGCAAAGTGCTGAAGCAAGTTAATATAATGACAACCTGATTTGAGTACCACTGAGACATTTCCAATGAGGGCTGTACAGTTGGGAAAGGGTGGGGTAAAGCGTGTCAGAGGGGTTTGAGAGCCAAAGGGAGAAAGTCAGGCTACGTCTACACTACAGACCTTACAGCGGCACAGCTGTGCTGCAGTGTAGCTTTCTCCCGTCGGCATAATTAAACCACCCCCAATGAGAGGCGGTAGCTATGACGGCGGGAGAGCCTCTCCCACCAACACAGCGCTGTCCACACCGGTGCTTCTGTCAGTGAAACATATGTCCGTCGGGGTGTGGGTGTGGGTGTGTTTTTTTCACACTCCTGACCAACAAAAGTTTTACTCACAAAAGTGCTAGTGTAGACATATCCTCATTAAAATGCAACCCAAACTCTGTTTCAATTACTTGTATGTGTGACTTGTATCTGCCGTTTATGCATTAAGAGTTCAGTACTAAAGTACTGGTTTTGCTTATTTATTTATTCCTGTAGTGCCTAGGAGCCCTAGTCAGGGACGAGGACCCCATTGTGCTAGGTGCTGTTCCAACACAGAACAAAAAGACAGTCCCTGCTAGGGTGACCAGATGTCCTGATTGTATAGGGACAGTCCCGATATTTGGGGCTTTGTCTTATATAGGTGCCTATTAACCCCCACCCCGTCCCGATTTTTCACACTTGCTGTCTGGTCACCCTAGTCCCTGCACAGAGGGCTTACATACAAATCAGGTTTGACACCCCCTCAGTAATATCCTGCTAATTATCTGCAGAATGAACATCATCCCTCAGCTGTGTGTAGAGCGAAGAAAAATAATCACTCCCATCCTCCCTTGTGCCACTTACACCAAAACACAAACATTTCTTTCTTTCTCTTTCCTCTTTCTCTAACTTGTCTCTCTTCTGTGTTGGGCCTACAGACTTGTTTGGGTCAGGTGTACAGGCTCAGGCACTTGAGTAGGGTAAATATCAGTGCTTAATTTGTGCCAGGGCTGAGCCCCAGGACCTCTAGGCTTGGCAGTTCATAGTTCCGGCACTTCTGGGCTTGCTGCATCAGTTATGAATGTAAAAAAAAATTGCTTGAGCCCCGGCACCTCTTTCATTACAAATTAAGTACTGTTTAAGATCTTCCTTCCTTGATAAAGGGAAGACAATCATGTGTGCTGTAGGGGGAGCGAGCAGGGCACCAAGTGTAAACTTTCAACGATAGGGTTAGCAACCCGATGTCGTCAGCACGTTGCAGCGAAGGGGCTGGACTCATGCAAATAGAGAGTATCTTTCAGGCAGAGAAACGAGCGACAAGGCGACAGCTAACAAGCTTGAGGAATTTATTAGTTTTGAAGCTGAATTTTCAGGCAGGAGGCGGTTTGCTTTGAATAGTAAAAATGGAGCGATTAGGTGAAGGAAGTATGATTAGATTAGAAGTTGTCAAAGAATTGCTATGGCGTTAGTGGCGTTCGCTGGCATGTGTCACCATCACGTAGAGAGCTGTAGGGATGGGAGGGCTGCATAATATATCAACATAAAGTATTGCTTCTCTGTCTTTTAGCTAAGATCAAGATTATGAGACAACTCATAGTGTCTGATACCATCAGGTGGTCCAGAGACATCTACATGGAACACATCACGGGACACCGCCAGTACCAGGTTGAGTAACTGAGACCCTTGACCAGGGAAATAGCCCACTTCCTTCCCTGACAAACTGAGGGATGCACCCCACCCATGTACTTATTCTCTACACCAATATTGACTTGGACTCTTAATATATTCCCTGGGTGGGGTACCTGAGCCCACTTATCCACTGATGCTTTAAAAACTCCCACACACCACTCTGGATCTATGCTGGTTATGTAATATGTATGGACCTCGTGAACCTTGTAACCAATACTTGCAATCCCCCATAACCCAAGCCTGACCCCAGATGTACAGTACCTTCCCTCTTAACTTGTGTAAATTTGATTTTAAACATTAACTTTAATAAAAAATTTAAATCTGTTCTTATCAGTTTAATATCTGATATGTCCTCTATCTGAGGACTATATATTAAATGGATTTTGGGAACAGGGAGATGGAATAGGAGCTTGCTCCATCCACTCCACGCATCTACCTGGTCTTGCAGTACCTCCAGGAACGGTGCACCTCCCCTTCGGGAGACTATTGTGGTTCAAAAATAGAATCAGTTGAACTCTTTTTCTTTTAAACTGGTCTTTATAACAGTTTTATTCCCAAGTATTCAATATTTTGGTTTATTTATTAAGAATTGTTGCTTTAAGTTTCTGTTGTAATTTTGTGAGTCTATAGATGTGAGCTTTTTGTGNGTTCTTATCAGTTTAATATCTGATATGTCCTCTATCTGAGGACTATATATTAAATGGATTTTGGGAACAGGGAGATGGAATAGGAGCTTGCTCCATCCACTCCACGCATCTACCTGGTCTTGCAGTACCTCCAGGAACGGTGCACCTCCCCTTCGGGAGACTATTGTGGTTCAAAAATAGAATCAGTTGAACTCTTTTTCTTTTAAACTGGTCTTTATAACAGTTTTATTCCCAAGTATTCAATATTTTGGTTTATTTATTAAGAATTGTTGCTTTAAGTTTCTGTTGTAATTTTGTGAGTCTATAGATGTGAGCTTTTTGTGTTACTAGAGAATTATTTAAAAAGCTGGGATTCTACTTTCTGCAGTGGGTACTTTTAACAGGAGGAGGTCTATCAGGGATACTTATTTTTTATAATATTGAAGCTCACGTGTATATAAATAACTGCATTAATTATATAGACAGGTTGTATTCTTCTCCCCACCCAACAGATGGTCTGTGTATTTTGGTTTGTAAGCTCAAGCGAAGCCACTAAGTGTCGTACTGCACCCAGCACACAGGGGCCCCAATCCTCTGTAATACAAGTTCAAAACACTAATATTTAACTTCTAGTTCTTACAATGTGGCTTGGGACAGGACACTTCAGGTGGCTGCCCGTTTCAAATTGCTCTGCGGAGTGAAGATTAAGCTATTTACCTCCTCTCCAAGGAGCTTTGTGAAGAGTGTACATTATGCAGTGTTTGTGACATGCTTTACAGCTGTGAAGTGCTCAGTGTTACTCTTCTGTGAAAGGTTTCAGAGGGGTAGCCATGTGAGTCTGTATCAACAAAAACAATGAAGAGTCAACGAGAAACTGCAGAGCTGCAATTAATTTGCAAACTTTACACCATCAAATTAGGCCTGAATAAAGACTGGGAGTGGCTGGGTCACTACAAAAAGTAANAGTTATAGCCCACAAAAGCTTATGCCAAAATAAATGTGTTAGTCTCTAAGGTGCCCCAACGACTCCTCCTTGTTTTGTCTGTGAAAGGCTGTTTTTTGGCAATTGATTTATCCCAGGCAGGTGCTCACACTTACAGCGCTGCAGGTGGGCTGCTGAAGCATTTAGTGAAGACGCTACCTATGCCACTGAAAGAGCTTCTCCCGTCAGCGAAGGTGCTGCCCGTCCCCGAGAGGCAGTAGCTATGTCCATAGGAGAAACCAGTCTACCCAGGGGGCTAGGTCGATATAATGTGTCGCTCAGGGAATGCATTTTATACCAACAACAGTGAGAGAGTTGCTTCCCCCTCCCTTGCAGTTATCTGTTTTTCCACCAAGCTTTGAAATCACAACCAGCAGGTGGCGCCAGAACTCCACCACAACCAACGGTAGAGAGAGGAAGTTGCCAAAACGAAGTGAGCTCTGGAGACTGAGCAGAGCTGGCTGCTGGGACCCACAAAACCTGCAGTCTAAAGGCTTGTCTACATGGGGGAATTGACTGACCTCCAATAAGGAACTAACAAGGTCCTGGGGAGTGTTAGGGGGAAAGGAAGAACCAGTCTCTGGCTGATTCCAAGGGGCCCCTCGGGGAAGCAGTGGGCAGTCTCTTTTCCAATGCCCCGGTTGCTTACAATAGTTGCAGTTTCCGTTCCTAGCTCCTCCCCGCATTCCTCCCTGGCCTTCCTCGTGCGAACTGTCCTCTCCCGCACCCTATCTCGGTGCCGAAGGACACTTGGAGGGCGGCAGCCAACATGTTAACCTCCTCCTTCTTTTGCTTGCGCTTCTCCTTTGCCTTTTCCTCATCCTTTCCATTAAATACAAACGTGGCCAGCCGGATTACTTCATCCAAGGGTTTCCCCGGCCAGTCGGGAACATGTTTAGAAAAATATTTTTTTTATGTCCGGCACGGCTTGGTCAACGTAAAAGGAGACCATCATAGGGCGGCTGGCCTCTGCCTGCAGATCCACTCCTCCCCATACATTCTGACTTGTTTAGACAGACGGGCCAGAAATGCAGAGGGATGCTCATTCAGTTCTTGCTGGCACTCTCTAATTTTCGACCAATTAGCAGTCTTACACCCAGCTCTACGAATGGCCTCTAACAATCCCTCTTTAGCAGAAGTCAGAAGGGCAATGGCCGCATTATCATTAGCGTTCCATTGGGGGCCGACTGCCGGCCAAGGGCATCGCTGATTGTTTTCCCCGGCCCAGCGTCGATTTGCATCTAAAATAGAGTACTTTTCATCCGGAGTGAAGAGAGAGTGTCCAAAATTACTTGAACGTCCCCCCAATCGGGATTATACGCCGTAAAGACCGTCCAGATGGTTTGTACTACTTTTTCCGGATCGTCTCTCAACCGTGGCATTTGCTGCTGCCAGGTAATTAGATCTCCAGGACCAAATGGTCGATGGACGCTTATCAGATGGAGATTCTGGGCCCCAGTTCCATCCGTGCCGTAACGGCGATGGGTTGTTGGATAAGGGGCGCTTGCAATGCCACCGGAGGGGCCGACAAAGAA
>QXTE01000251.1:28806-39831 GCA_003942145.1 Platysternon megacephalum
ATGGGATTCTTCCGTCCTAAGTGCAGGACTCTGCACTTGTCCTTGTTGAACCTCATCAGGTTTCTTTTGGCCCAATCCTCTAATTTGTCTAGGTCCCTCTGTATCCTATCCCTACCCTCCAGCGTATCTACCACTCCTCCCAGTTTAGTGTCATCTGCAAATTTGCTGAGAGTGCAGTCCACACCATCCTCCAGATCATTAATGAAGATATTGAACAAAACTGGCCCCAGGACCGACCCTTGGGGCACTCTGCTTGAAACCTGCTGCCAACCAAACATGGAGGCATTGATCACTAGCCGTTGAGCCCGACGATCTAGCCAGCTTTCTATCCACCTTATAGTCCATTCATCCAGCCCATACTTCTTTAACTTGCCGGCAAGAATACTGTGGGAGACCGTATCAAAAGCTTTGCTAAAGTCAAGGAATAACACATCCACTGCTTTCCCCTCATCCACAGACCCAGTTATCTCCTCATAGAAGGCAATTAGGTTAGTCAGGCATGACTTGCCCTTGGTGAATCCATGCTGACTGTTCCTGATCACTTTCCTCTCCTCTAAGTGCTTCAGAATTGATTCCTTGAGGACCTGCTCCATGATTTTTCCAGGGACTGAGGTGAGGCTGACTGGCCTGTAGTTCCCCGGATCCTCCTTCTTCCCTTTTTTAAAGATGGGCACTACATTAGCCTTTTTCCAGTCATCCGGGACCTCCCCCGATCGCCATGAGTTTTCAAAGATAATGGCCAATGGCTCTGCAATCACATCCGCCAACTCCTTTAGCATCCTCGGATGCAGGGCATCCGGCCCCATGGACTTGCGCTCGTCCAGTTTTTCTAAATAGTCCCGAACCACTTCTTTCTCCACAGAGGGCTGGTCACCTTCTCCCCATACTGTGCTGCCCAGTGCAGCAGTCTGGGAGCTGACCTTGTTCGTGAAGACAGAGGCAAAAAAAGCATTGAGTACATTAGCTTTTTCCACATCCTCGGTCACTAGGTTGCCTCCCTCATTCAGTAAGGGGCCCACACTTTCCTTGACTTTCTTCTTGTTGCTAACATACCTGAAGAAACCCTTCTTGTTACTCTTAACATCTCTTGCTAGCTGCAACTCCAAGTGTGATTTGGCCTTCCTGATTTCACTCCTGCATGCCTGAGCAATATTTTTATACTCCTCCCTGGTCATTTGTCCAATCTTCCACTTCTTGTAAGCTTCTTTTTTGCGTTTAAGATCAGCAAGGATTTCACTGTTTAGCCAAGCTGGTCGCCTGCCATATTTACTATTCTTTCTACACATCGGGATGGTTTTTTCCTGCAACCTCAATAAGGATTCTTTAAAATACAGCCAGCTCTCCTGGACTCCTTTCCCCCTCATGTTATTCTCCCAGGGGATCCTGCCCATCAGTTCCCTGAGGGAGTCAAAGTCTGCTTTTCTGAAGTCCAGGGTCCGTATTCTGCTGCTTTCCTTTCTTCCTTGTGTCAGGATCCTGAACTCGACCATCTCATGGTCACTGCCTCCCAGGTTCCCATCCACTTTTGCTTCCCCTACTAATTCTTCCCGGTTTGTGAGCAGCAGGTCTAGAAGAGCTCTGCCCCTAGTTGGTTCCTCCAGCACTTGCACCAGGAAATTGTCCCCTACACTTTCCAAAAACTTCCTGGATTGTCTGTGCACCGCTGTATTGCTCTCCCAGCAGATATCAGGGTGATTAAAGTCTCCCATGAGAACCAGGGCCTGCGATCTAGTAACTTGTGCTAGTTGCCGGAAGAAAGCCTCGTCCACCTCATCCCCCTGGTCTGGTGGTCTATAGCAGACTCCCACCATGACATAACCCTTGTTGTTCACACTTCTAAACTTAATTAGCTTAATATTTAAGATAATCTAACTGGCTTTAGCCTAGGCTTTGCTTGACATGAGTGTTGCTTGCAAAATGCGTCCTTATGTAGAGACTTCTTTAAATAATGCTTATAGCTGCCGTGTAAGACAAAGATGATGTTCTATACTGTGTTGAAGGACATAGATAAAAGGAGGTTAATCAGTACAATCAAATACATAAAATGTAGTGACAAAAAGTCCCTGTATTGGGAAAAAACAGAAAAGTCCCTATATTGAGTGGTAGGATGAAAGTAAATAAAACAATTGGAAAAGGGACATGATGACATGAAATTAGCGTGGACGAAAAAAGTTATGTAAACTGAAGCCTGCCTATACGTATTCCATGGGATATGTAAGACACACTGCTTAATGTTGATTGGATGGTCAAATAATGTGTAAAGGCTGTGACAGGGTCAGGCCAGATGGCTACAGGAGAGTGTTAGAAGGTAGATATATTAGTCCCAGATTAAGTAGATCCCTTTCCCCTGGGTAAGGTAACAGGGGCAGTTCCAGAACAAGCAGGAACTTGCTGGAACCAATTAAAGCAGGCAGGCTAATTAGGACACTTGGAGCCAATTAAGAAGAAACTGCTAGAATCAATTAGGACAGGCTGGCTAATCAGGGCACCTGAGTTTAAAAAGGACCTCACTTCAGTTTGTGGCGTGCATGCAAGGAGCTGGGAGCAAGAGACACTAGTTGCTACGAGTGAGAAAATGTATTGCTGGAGGACTGAGGAGTACAAGCGTTATCAGACACCAGGAGAAAGGTCTTGTGGTGAGGATAAAGAAGGTGTTGGGAGGAGGCCATGGGGAAGTAGCCCAGGGAGTTGTAGCTGTCGCGCAGCTGTTCCAGGAGGCATTCTAGACAGGTGCAGTCCACAGGGCCCTGGGCTGGAACCCGGAGTAGAGGGTGGGCCCGGGTTCCCCCCAAACCTCCCAACTCCTGATCAGACACAGGAGGAGTTGACCTGGACTGTGGGTTCCACCAGAGGGGAAGGTCTCTGGGCTGTTCCCCGACCCACATGGTGGATCAGCAGAGACTGTGGGGATTGTTCTCCTTCCTTTTACCCATGCTGGCCAGTGATGAGGTTATCTGAGTAAAACAGCAGATTTGAGCCACGAAAGTGGCCAAACTTAGGGCTGCCATGAATCTCTGAAGCGAGCAAATCCGCCAATAAGCGCAGGACCCACCAAGGTAGAGGAGGAACTTTGTCACAAGGTATAAGTATGATAGAGTATAGGGGAATAATAAGAACCCTGTAGGAAAAATATATCATGACCACACCCCAGAAGAAGGTAATTGGACAATATATTTTTCTGTATATCTGTCACTCATTGTTTTTATAGTAATTGTAAAGTGCAAGGCCTTGCTTTTTGGTTCAAATAAAGATGTGATTTAGTAAACCTGACTGTCTCAGTCATGAGTGTATGGTAATCCTCTCCAAATGCTAGACCTTCAAAAAAGAAAAGCTGTAAGAAGCCACATGCAGAAGCAGTTATGGGAACAGCCTGACCATAGGAAGATTCTTCTATTAGTACAAGCAAATGTGAACAAGAACAAATGTAATGCATAGTAGCAGAGGTGAGCTGAACAAAATGCTCAGCCACCCATGGGATCATAAACTGTTCTTCAGAAAGTAGCTCATGTGTGACTTTTTTACATGACCTAAGAAAAGATGTAAACATTCTGTGGAGAACTAATCACAAGGGAGTTTACAAACACATAAAATAACTCTTCTCTCCCAAAGACCTTGTATTTTCCATTGATATCTGAAACAGCCATCTAACTTCATCTGAGGTTATAAAAATATTTTAATTATGTTATAAGATTGCATCGATCTAATGGTGTCCAACTTGGTGCAATCTCAGTGCTTACAGTTCACTACCCTACAAACAAGAGGTATCTTTTTTTAAAGGAATACAATATTTTAACATAATTTAGTGTGCAAGGCATACAGTTCCCTTCAAGTCAATAATGTCTAGTTGATACAAGAAAAGGACATTATGGGATAAAAGTGGAGGGAAGTCTTGAAAAGATCAACTCAACCATTCAGCTTGAATGAGCCCTTTTTATGGAGACAAGTAGACTATCACAGCTGTTTTCATCATTTTCATCATGATAAAGGGCAGGCAAGTAGATTTTGTCTATCAGGTGTTTAACTGTCATGGAAATTGTGCAAGGTTCAGCTCTTTCCATCAGTGGAGACTGACTACAGAGAGACAGATCCTTAATTGGTATAAATAAATAGCTCCATTGACAGTTCTGTTAAGAGAAATTTGGAGCCCTGGTAAATCATGTTTTCCCCTGCCATTTCACCCCAGGTACAGATGTTTTTGGGGCCCCTGAGCTCAGGGCATCAATACAATTGTTCCGACTTCCCTCCCTCATCAGCCCTGTCCATTGATAATTTACGTCAGCTGAAGATTTGCCCAATGATTAGATTTGCCCAATGATGAGTTGCAGTGAGTTACATTTAAAAAAAATAAATAAAATTTTACTTATTTTCTACCCAAGGTAAAGGATGAGCTTGTCTGGCATCTGGCTTCAAAATGGTGTCCCAGCTCAGGATGTGGGTTCCACAAAGTCACTCTGATGTGAGTATATTTTACAAGGTTTTGAACATCTTCCTAGACAGAATCTTTAGTCAGGTTCAAAACTGGCAAGAAACAAATTACTGTGAGTTAACTGATGACGGGATGGAAAGTACTTTAGCGCATGTCTAGTAAAGCCTGACTTTACAAGCACTTAGGTGTATGCTGTGCCTCACTTCACTCATGTGAATGAAACCATTCACTTCAACGGTATCACTCATCTGAGTAAATTTATGCATTTTTATTATATATATGTGCATGTTTATATATGTATTAACTGTTTGCAGAATCAGGGCATTAGATGTTATTCATAGGATATCATTCATACCAAAATGAATGGTTTCTATTGAAGAGGGAGAAAATATAATTAATTGATTGTCTGTATTGATTAGATTTTGATAAAAAAATTTAAGGCTGGGATTTTCAAAGGCATCTAAGGGAGTTAGGCACCCAACTCCATTACATTCCCGAACTCCCTTAGGATCCTTTGCAAATCCCATTCCAAATGGGGGGGGGGGTAAATATAGGTTATACATTTATCTGATATTGTAACTTTAATGAAAAATCAGAATGCCAAAAACAAACAAACAATCAAACAAAACTACAAACAAAACTACAGAATGTTCACTGAAAAAGCCATTGATATATTCCAGTTTAGGGGCAACTTTCCCAAAAGTGGCTTCTAATTCTGAATGTCCTAAATTTGAGACCTGAAGATTAATCCACCTGTGAAAGAAACTGTTGGTCAGAACTGGCAACCTGATCATTTTTTCTGAAGGTGTTTTAGAAACTGGGGATATCCTAGTTTTGCCATATTTGTGGGGACTGTGGTCTGTTATTTAGCACAGGTGTCAAGAAGTGAGGGTATCTGGGTATTCTCTACCCAGCTCTTTTAGGGATGTCTAAATAGCTGTTAGAGCAAAGGAATAGGAGTCAGTACTCTTGGGTACTTTCCCATGCTTTGAGGGAAGTTAGGATACTGGTTGGAGCAAAGCAGGGTCTGAGAATCGGGGCTCCCCGTTTCTATTCATGGTTCTGGGTGAGAAGTGTGGTCTACTGACTAAACGAGAAAAAGAATTGCAGGTGTCTGGCACAGCTGGACACAAATGTTTGAAACTCAGTTTTGATGAAATTCCTCTTTGGAATTTTAAATTCTGATAGAGAAGGGATGCATTCTTGTGATTTTTTTTTTTTTTTAAGGAAAGTTGCTTCCTGTTTTGCACTGTTCTGATCTCTGCTGTAATTGGCTCATTGCATGGTCATGCACACCTCAGGATCAGTTTGTCAAAGGAGATTGAAATTGGCTCATTATTTGCAACCACCAAAAATGAATACTGGTTTATGTATGTAAATAGTTATTTATGCTAAAAATATTGGGTAACTGTCGTCTGAACTGCAACTTTGTGTAACATCCCCACTCCAGCTTGGGACTTCAGCAGGCTGAAGACTTTCTGCACAAAAATAATTAAATGTCCCACTGTGTTGTCAGAAGGAAATTGACTGGTACAAATCTGATGTGTTCAGTAGTGACCTAACTGTACTCCCACTGATTCAATGACAAAAATTCTTGGGAGGATTTTTGACTTCCTCAGAAGTAGAATTAAACCATATTGAGAACTTTTGAAAATCTCACCCTATGTAGCATGGATTTTCAAAATAGATGTTTTTGTTGACTATTAACTAACTCTCAGTTAAATGCCTGATGCCCATAGATCCCCTTTTATATGATTTTGCTCCTCAATCCTGAATAATTTACAGAAAAAAATATTTTTTTTCTGTTGAATTTGTCAGGGTTTTGTCAAAAGGACAAAAAAACAAAACAACTTGTTTATTTGACATTTTTCAATTTCAAACAAGAAAGCTATAAATTAAAATGAAATAAACTTTGGGCTTTGGATGCTGACATTGGGCGGGGGGGAATGTTTCATTGATATACACTAAAAATTTGATTTTTTTCAAGGAACACCTGAAAATGGAATTTTCATCATGAAAGTTTATTTTTTTGTCAAAAAGCCACTTTCAATTGAATAAAAACAGTTTTCACAGGAATTTTTTTAACAAGCTTAAAATTCACCTTGTCAGCAGGAAGGCTTTAGAAATGTAATAGCAATATCATATTTTCAGCCTTAAACCATTATTTCCTGCCTCTTTTAATTATCTGCCTTTTCGTGCATCAAGAATAATCTGCATCCCACAAAGCCATGGTGGTGTTTAATCGTTTAAATTTCATGTCTTCATTTGTTTTGGCAGGTAAAACAGCTGACCCCACTGGAAAAGGGCAATTACACCATTCTGAAGGAATTAATTCTCCTGAGAGTCCCTGGGACCCAATATTTGAATATCTCTCTCTTTGTGCTCTTCCTTTTCATGTACATCCTGACGGTCACAGGAAATGTGTCAATCATAATCCTATTGATGACCATCCATCACCTCCATATCCCAATGTACTTCTTTCTCTTCAATCTCTCCTTCCTGGAGGTATGGTACACCACAGCTTGCATCCTAAAGACGCTTGCCAACCTTGTGTCCCAAAGCAAATCCATCTCCTTCATCAGCTGTATCCTACAGAGGTATTTTGTTTTCTCCCTAGGATGCACAGAGTATTTTCTCTTGGCTGTCATGGCCTATGACCACTATTTGGCTATATGCTATCCATTGCACTATAGCTTCATCATTAACAGCACCTTGTCTGCTCAGCTGGCTGTGGGCTCTTGGCTGTGTGGTTTCATGGCTATTTCTGTCCCAGCATTTCTGATCACCAGGTTGTCCTTCTATGGCCCTAGTGTCATTAATCACGTTTTTGTGACATAGAATCATAGAATATCAGGGTTGGAAGGAACCTCAGGAGGTCATCTAGTCCAACCCCCTGCTCAAAGCAGGACCTAATCCCAACTAAATCATCACAGACAGGGCTTTGTCAAGCCTGACCTTAAAAACCTCTAAGGAAGGAGATTCCACCACCTCCCTAGGTAACCCATTCCAGTGCTTCACCACCCTCCTAGTGAAAAAGTTTTTCCTAATATCCAATCTAAACCTCCCCCACTGCAACTTGAGACCATTACTCCTTGTTCTGTCATCTGGTACCACTGAGAACAGTCTAGATCCATCCTCTTTGGAACCCCCTTTCAGGTAGTTGAAAGCAGCTATCAAATCCCCCCTCATTCTTCTCTTCTGCAGACTAAACAATCCCAGTTCCCTCAGCCTCTCCTCATAACTCATGTGCTCCAGCCCCCTAATCATTTTTGTTGCCCTCCGCTGGACTCTTTCCAATTTTTCCACATCCTTCTTGTAGTGTGGGGCCCAAAACTGGACACAGTACTCCAGGTGAGGCCTCACCAATGTTGAATAGAGGGGAATGATCACGTCCCTCGATCTGCTGGCAATGCCCCTACTTATACAGCCCAAAATGCCGTTAGCCTTCTTGGCAACAAGGGCACACTGTTGACTCATATCCAGCTTCTCGTCCACCGTAACCCCTAGGTCCTTTTCTGCAGAACTGCTGCCTAGCCACTCGGTCCCTAGTCTGTAACTAGCACTATGGATAGCTCTTCTCTGCACAGATACCTACCTTACTAATCTGGTGGCCTTCATCATCTCATTCATCATCATCATCCTTAGCTCCTGTGTCATAATCTAGGTATCCTACATTTATATCATCCCCACTATACTGAGAATCCCATCAGATAAAGGCTGGAGAAGGGCTTTTTCAACCTTCTCTTCCCCTCTCACAGTTGTGATTATCTGGTACGGATCCATCTTTTTCGTACGTCAACCCTTCCATGCAGAACTCTTTGGAATTGATCAAAACAGTCACTATCTTGAATAATTTTGTCACATCACTGTTGAACCCTTTCACCTACACACTGAGGAACACAGAGGTGAAAGTAGCCCTGAGACATGTATTAATGGAACTGATGCTTTTCTCAAAATGTCCTGGAGCTCATTGACTGTCACAGAAAATGTGGTGAAAGAAAAATGTATCTGAACATGGAAGATACACTCTAAACTTTGATGTATTTAAAAAAAATAACTCAGGGCCAGAATTCTAAAGGTAATGAGATGGCTAACTCCGATGGAAATCAATGTGAGGTAGATGACTAAATATCTTTAACAGTTTGGTACTTAGTATCGCACATCATTGAACATTTACGGCCAGATTTTTAAACGTCTTTAGGTGCCTAATGGAATTTTCAGAAGCATCTAGGCACCTAAAATCCATTGATATCTATGAGTTTTAAGGGCCTAAATGATTTTTAAAACTCCAATAGGCACTTAAATACCTTTCAAAATCTGGCTTTTATACATTATGATCCTGTTACTTTGTATTTAATTTACAATTAAGCAAATTACACATGTGCCAATTATTTATTTCTATTAAAACATGGCATATATAGAGGATAGAGATATAGATAATATCAATAGGCTCAGCAGAATTGGATTTTTTTTAAAATAATTTGACTGATAATATCAATGTTTATTTTAAGCATTTTTTTAAAATGTCTATTTATATTTTCACAGTTGCAGGAAATTCTTGTGGAATGTCAGACAACAAGGTGGATCAGAGAATAAGTATTTAATGTCAACTGATTTTTCAAAAAGTTAGAACTTTATAATGATTAAAACACAAATTGTGAATATCACATGTCAAAATGTACACAGTAAATATTCCTACTTCAAACTGTAATACGTTATGAAGCAGCATTTTTCTCACCTTGCTTATCTGTACATTTTCATTATTATTGACGAATACATTTTTGGGGGCAGTTTGTGGTCTGTATGGTGAAAATGGCATTTACCGACATTTACTGATAAAAATTTAATCCTTCCAAGGTACAGAATATGATACACCCCGAGAAACCTCAAATCAAGACCCCAATGGATTTTGAAAGGGATTCAGAATAAAGTTACAGTTCCCGACTGGGTAGAAACCCAAATGAGTATTGTAGGGCTTTCTTTCTTTCTTTCTTTCTTTCTTTCTTTCTTTCTTTCTTTCTTTCTTTCTTTCTTTCTTTCTTTCTTTCTTTCTTTCTTTCTTTCTTTTACACAGGCATTCCAAAGTATTGGAAATATTGATTTCACAAGGATTCTGCCACTTTGGACGGAAGATGTGAGACTAGCTAGCAAAATTTTGATGTCAAAACTGAATTCAGAATATTAGTCCTCATTCCCCTTTACAATCAGATGCAAATCATTATCATAAGAACATAAGAACATAAGAAAGGCCGTACCGGGTCAGACCAAAGGTCCATCTAGCCCAGTATCTGTCTACCGACAGCGGCCAATGCCAGGTGCCCCAGAGGGAGTGAACCTAACAGGCAATGATCAAGTGATCTCTCTCCTGGCATCCATTCCATCCTCTGACGAACAGAGGCTAGGGACACCATTCTTACCCATCCTGGCTAATAGCCATTTATGGACTTAGCCACCATGAATTTATCCAGTCCCCTTTTAAACATTGTTATAGTCCTAGCCTTCACAACCTCCTCAGGTAAGGAGTTCCACAAGTTGACTGTGCGCTGCGTGAAGAAGAACTTCCTTTTATTTGTTTTAAACCTGCTGCCTATTAATTTCATTTGGTGACCCCTAGTTCTTGTATTATGGGAATAAGTAAATAACTTTTCCTTATCCACTTTCTCAACATCACTCATGATTTTATATACCTCTATCATGTCCCCCCTTAGTCTTCTCTTTTCCAAGCCGAAGAGTCCCAGCCTCTCTAATCTCTCCTCGTATGGGACCCTCTCTAAACCCCTAATCATTTTAGTTGCCCTTTTCTGAACCTTTTCTAGTGCTAGAATATCCTTTTTGAGGTGAGGAGACCACATCTGTACACAGTATTCGAGATGTGGGCGTACCATGGATTTATATAAGGGCAATAATATATTCTCTGTCTTATTCTCTATCCCCTTTTTAATGATTCCTAACATCCTGTTTGCTTTTTTGACCGCCTCTGCACACTGCGTGGACATCTTTAGAGAACTATCCACAATGACGCCAAGATCTTTTTCCTGACTCGTTGTAGCTAAATTAGCCCCCATCATGTTGTATGTATAGTTGGGGTTATTTTTTCCAATGTGCATTACTTTACATTTATCCACATTAAATTTCATTTGCCATTTTGTTGCCCAATCACTTAGTTTTGTGAGATCTTTTTGAAGTTCTTCACAATCTGCTTTGGTCTTAACTATCTTGAGTAGTTTAGTATCATCTGCAAACTTTGCCACCTCACTGTTTACCCCTTTCTCCAGATCATTTATGAATAAATTGAATAGGATTGGTCCTAGGACTGACCCTTGGGGAACACCACTAGTTACCTCTCTCCATTCTGAGAATTTACCATTAATTCCTACCCTTTGTTCCCTGTCCTTTAACCAGTTCTCAATCCATGAAAGGACCTTCCCTTTTATCCCATGACAGCTTAATTTACGTAGGAGCCTTTGGTGAGGGACCTTGTCAAAGGCTTTCTGGAAATCTAAGTACACTATGTCCACCGGATCCCCCTTGTCCACATGTTTGTTGACCCCTTCAAAGAACTCTAATAGATTAGTAAGACACGATTTCCCTTTACAGAA
>QXTE01000251.1:46871-214765 GCA_003942145.1 Platysternon megacephalum
CTTTACTATTGTTTCAACTAATTTGCCCGGTACCGACGTTAGACTTACCGGTCTGTAATTGCCGGGATCACCCCTAGAGCCCTTTTTAAATATTGGCGTTACATTAGCTAACTTCCAGTCATTGGGTACCGAAGCCGATTTAAAGGACAGGTTACAAACCTTAGTTAATAGTTCCGCAACTTCACATTTGAGTTCTTTCAGAACTCTTGGGTGAATGCCATCTGGTCCCGGTGACTTGTTAATGTTGAGTTTATCAATTAATTCCAAAACCTCCTCTAGTGACACTTCAATCTGTGACAGTTCCTCAGATTTGTCACCTACAAAAGCCAGCTCAGGTTGGGGAATCTCCCTAACATCCTCAGCCGTGAAGACTGAAGCAAAGAATCCATTTAGTTTCTCCGCAATGACTTTATCATCTTTAAGCGCTCCTTTTGTATTTTGATCATCAAGGGGCCCCACTGGTTGTTTAGCAGGCTTCCTGCTTCTGATGTACTTAAAAAACATTTTGTTATTACCTTTGGAGTTTTTGGCTAGCCGTTCTTCAAACTCCTCTTTGGCTTTTCTTATTACACTCTTGCACTTAAGTTGGCAGTGTTTGTGCTCCTTTCTATTTGCCTCACTAGGATTTGACTTCCACTTTTTAAAGGAAGTCTTTTTATCTCTCACTGCTTCTTTTACATGGTTGTTAAGCCACGGTGGCTCTTTTTTAGTTCTTTTACTGTTTTTCTTAATTTGGGGTATACATTGAAGTTGGGCCTCTATTATGGTGTCTTTAAAAAGGGCCCATGCAACTTGCAGGGATTTCACTTTAGTCACTGTACCTTTTAACTTTTGTCTAACTAACCCCCTCATTTTTGTATAGTTCCCCCTTTTGAAATTAAATGCCACAGTGTTGGGCAGTTGAGGTGTTCTTCCCACCACAGGGATGTTGAATGCTATTGTATTATGGTCACTATTTCCAAGCGGTCCTGCTATAGTTACCTCTTGGACCAGCTCCTGCGCTCCACTCAGGATTAAATCTAGAGTTGCCTCTCCCCTTGTGGGTTCCCGTACCAGCTGCTCCATGAAGCAGTCATTTAAAGTATCGAGAAATTTTATCTCTGCATTTCGTCCTGAAGTGAAATGTTCCCAGTCAATATGGGGATAATTGAAATCCCCCACTATTATTGGGTTCTTAATTTTGATAGCCTCTCTAATTTCCCTTAGCATTTCATCATCACTATTACTATCCTGATCAGGTGGTCGATAATAGATCCCTAATGTTATATTTTTACTAGAGCATGAAATTTCTATCCATAGAGACTCTATGGAACATGTGGATTCGCTTAAGATTTTTACTTCATTTGAATCTACACTTTCTTTCACATATAGTGCCACTCCTCCCCCTGCACAGATTTGTAGGACTGAAATGGACCTCAAGTGGTCTTCTAGTCCTGTCCTCAGCATTCAAAACAGGACTAAGTGCTATCTGGACCATCCCTGACAGGTGTTTGTCTAACGTGCTCTTAAAAATCTCCAATGATGGAGATTCCACAACCTCCCTAGGCAATGTATGCCAGTGCTTAACTACTCTGAAAGTTAGGAAGTTTTTCCTAATGTCCAACCTAAACCTCCCTTGCTGTAGTTTAAGATCACTGCTTTGTGTTTATTTGAGGTTAACGAGAACATTTTTTTCTCCCTCCTCCTTGTAACTTTTCTCCCTCCTTCTGTGTACTTGAAAATTGTTATTGTGTCTCCTCTCAGTCTTCTCTTCTCTTGATTAAACAAACCCAATTTTTTCAATCTTCCCTCATAGGTCATGTTGTCTAGACCTTTAATCCTTTTTGTTGCTCTTCTCTGGACTCTCAGATTCATCCGCTTCTTTCCCGAAATGTGGCATCCAGAATTGAACACAATACTCCACCTGAGGCCTAATGAGCGCAGAGTAGAGTGGAAGAAATTACTTCTCGTATCTTGCTTACAACACTCCTGCTAATACATCCCAGAAATATGTTTGCTTTCTTTGCAATAGTGTTACACTGTTGACTCATATTTAGTTTGTGAGCCACTATGACCCCCAGATCCCTTTCTGCAGTGCTCCTTCCTAGGCAGTCATTTCCCATTTTGTGTGTGTGCATCTGATTGTTCCTTCCTAAGTGGAGTACTCTGCATTTGTCCTTATTGAATTTCATCCTCTTTACTTCAGACCATTTCTTGAGTTTGTCCAGATCATTTTGAATTTTAATCCTATCCTCCAAAGCACTTGCAACCCCTCCCAGCTTGGTACCGTCTGCACACTTTATAAGTTTCTTCTCCACGCCATGATCTAAATCATTGATGAACATAGTGAATATAACTGGATCCAGAATGGGTCTCTGCAGGACCCCACTGGATATGCCCTTCCAGCTTGACTGTAAAACAACTGATAACTACTCTCCGGGAACGGTTTTCTAACCAGTTTTGCACCCCACCTTATAGTAGCTCCATCTAGGTTGTATTTCCTTAGGTTGTTAATGAGAAGGTCATGTGAGACAGTATCAAAAGCTTTACTGAAGTCACAACTATTGCTTCCCCCCATCCACGAGGCTTGTTACCCTGTCAAAGAAAGCTCTTATGTTGGTTTCACACACTTTGTTCTTGAGAAATCCATGCTGACTGTTACTTATCACCTTATTATCTTCTAGGCCTCAACTGTGACTAGGAGAACTCAGTTCTATTCCTGGCTCTGCTATTGGCTTGGTGGGTGGCTTTAGCTAAGTCACGTCCTTGCGTTGCGCCTCAGTTTCCCCATCTGTAAAATGGGGATAATGATACTTCCCTCCTTTATATAGTGCTTTGAGATGGATGAAAAGTGCTACCTCAGAGGCAGGGATTGTGATTATTCTTTTAAACAACAATATGAAAGCTGATCTGTTGATTCAAGCAGCTGGGACTTTAAGAAAAAGAGATATTCTGAGACAGACATTAAAAATCATTAGCAGATCTTAGCCCCACCAGAGTCAATGACAGAACTCAATATCAGTGAGGCCAGGATTTCACCCCATGTTGTCTAGAATTTTATCTTAATCCAATATTCAAACCCTTTGAGGCTTGCCAGCTGTATAGGGCCAGACCTGCAACTGCCAATTTACAGTAGGCTAACATCCAGTCTGCAAGATGTAATTAAAACATATGCATGTGCTATATACAATTGATATTACTTCAAAAAATAATATGGAATCGATTAAGATTTTGTGTAGTATGAGTTACCTAATATGCACATAAAGATCATTGCAAGTGGTCTCTCACTGATTCACATAGTCAGTGTCCATGTTTCCATTGAATCTTGAACCATTGGGTATTGTGGGTGTAAATTCTAATGTTTCCATGCATTCACAGGTGTTAGAATAATTAAGTGACTCCCAAATGTGCTTTTTTGCATACCTATCACTTGGACTGGGCCTGGTGAAGGCTGTTTTCAAAATATAAAAGGTTATGAAAATGATATGTACAAGGAAAATCATGTCCACAAATCTGCGAGACACTTTATACCCTTTATAAGTCTTTATTTTTGGAATACCTAGATAGCACAATAATTTAGGTTGTATAATAGATGTGCATGCAGACACAAAGAGAAATAATTTTTGTTAATTGTGATATCCATACAGTTGCTACACCTTCGTTTTTTCCCCTAAGACTTGAATAGAATTTTATTGGTTTCTCTTGGCAAATATGGATGTTTTAAATGGAATTTCTTGATTATGCTTCACTGGACCATTGGAACACCTGAAACAATTCAGGATATATCAATTGATAGTTCACATGGATAAAAGAATGATTGAAGTTACTGATTTCACAGGGTACTAACTCAATGTACAGTGGTAGCAAGACATAGAAACACAGCAATTAATGTGGATGAGGGACCTAATCACAACATAGGATACAGTTTTTATTCTGTACTTTTTGTCTAATGTGTAAGATAAATCCCAGGCTCATGGTTTGATGATCAGAGTGTTAAAGACTTTATTTTCCTTCCTATGGAGTGATTATCAAGTTGTGATGCATGTTCTGGTCCTGTTCTCACGTAGGGACATTGAACCAAATTCACATCTGTGTAACGCCCTTGACTTAGGAGAATTCAAATGTGAAATTGCAGAACTAGTAACTGTGGTATGTAACCTATCATTTAAATCAGCTTCTGTACCAGATGACTGGAGGATAGCTAATGTAACACCAATTTTTTAAAAAGGCTCCAGAGGTGATCCTGACAATTACAAGCTGGTAAGCCTAACTTCATAACTGGGGAAACTGGTTGAAATAATAGTAAAGAACAGAATAATGAGACACATCAATGAACACAATTAGTTGGGGAAAGAGTCAACATGGTTTTTGTACAGGGAAATCATGCCTCACAAGTCTACCAGAATTATTTGAGGGGGTCAACAATCATGTGGACAAAGGTGATCCAATGGATATAGTGTACTTAGATTTTCAGAAAGCCTTTATCAAGGTCCCTCATCAAAGGCTCTTAAGAAAAGTAAGTTGTCATGGGATAAGAGGGAAGGGCCTCTCCTGGATCAGTAACTGGTTAAAGATCGGAAACAAAGGATAGGAATAAATGGTCATATTTCAGAATGGAGAGAGGTAAATAGTGTGTACCCCAGGCATCTGTACTGAGACCAGTACTATTCAACATATTAATAAATGATCTGGAAAAAGGGGTAAACAGTGTGCTGGCAACATTTGCAGATGGAACAAAACTACTCAAGATACTTAAATCCAAAGGGATTTCACAAAACTGGGTGACTGGGCAACAAAATTGCAGATGAAATTCAATGTTGATAAATGCAAAGTAATGCACATTGAAAAACATAATCCCAACTATACATATAAAATGATGGCATCTAAATGAGCTGCTACCACTCAAGAGAGAGATCTTGGAGTCATTGTGGATAATTCTCTGAAAACACACTCAATGTGCGGCGGCAGTCAAAAAAGCTAACAGAATGTTGGGAATCATTAAGAAAGGGATAGATAATAAGACAGAGAATATCATATTGCCTCTATATAAATCCATCCATGGTATGCCCACATCTTGAATACTGTGTGCAGATGTGGTCGCCCCATCTAAACAAAAAATATGTTGGAATTGGAAAAGGTCCAGAAAAGGGCAACAGAAATGATTAGGGTTATAGAACAGATTCCATACGAGGAGAGATTAAAAAGACTGGGACTTTTGAGTTTGGAAAAGAGATGACTAAGGGAGGATATGATAGAGGTTTATAAAATTATGACTGGTGTGGAGAAAGTATATAAGGAAATGTTATTTACTCCGTCTCATAACACAAGAACTAGGGGTCACCAAATGAAATTAATAGGCAGCAGGTTTACAACAAATAAAAGGAAGTATTGCTTCACATAACGCACAGTCAACCTGTGGGACTCCTTGCCAGATGATGTTGTGAAGGCCAAGACTATAACAGGGTTCATAAAGAACTAGATAAATTCAAGGAGGATAGGTCAATCAATAGCTATTAGTGAGGATGGTCAGGGATGGTGTCTCTAGCCTTTGTTTGCCAGAAGCTGGGAATGGGCGACAGGGGATGTATCACTTGATTATTACCTCTTCTGTTCTTTCTCTCTGAAGCACCTGGCATTGACCACTTTCGGAAGACAGGATACTGGGCTAGATGGCCATTTGGTCTGACTCAGTATGGCTGTTCTTATGTTCTTATATGAATTTGCCCCGGTGTCCCAGAGAAAAAGAATGGGTGTACAAAAATCTACCTTAACATGAGCCCTATATAAATATCAAATAGGGACATAAATGTATTAAAGTAAGAGTACTGCAGTTACAGTGTAATTACAGTGCAATGGCCTTGTAATTAGTGTGCTTATGTTTCTTTCAGTATCTGTGAATACCACTGAACCATATAATCAGGAAGTTTGCTGAGTAACTGAGAACAATTGCAGAGGCTGGGATTTTCTGGGCAGCCTGCAGAAGTTTAGCACCCAGATTCCATTAACAATCTTAGCCAGCATCAATACAATTTGGTTAGTATGCTTGAGCTGGATCCTCAGCTGGTGTAAATCCAAGGGAGTTACACCAGTTCACACCAGCTGAAGATATGCCCTTGAAAATATCATGAAGAACAGGCAAGTGCATTAATAATTCCATCTGTTATGTGGTTGTCCTTCAGTTTATATGATTTTCTGGTAAATACATATTGAAAACATAAGAATATGCTAATTACAATGT
The DNA here is from genome assembly GCA_003942145.1 of Platysternon megacephalum. Lineage (NCBI taxonomy): Eukaryota > Metazoa > Chordata > Testudines > Platysternidae > Platysternon > Platysternon megacephalum. Next base: position 53,089 of record QXTE01000251.1, read on the forward strand.
AACTAAACTGTTATTTCATTACCCTTATTATAAAGCATGACTGGACATGAACATTATTTACTGTCGAGCACATTTTCTTAATTTCTCACTTTGGCTTCTCTTATCAAAGTCACTTAGAAGATTTGCACCCAAAAGGCCAAATTTTTAAAGGTGCCACGGGGGATTTTCAAAAGGATCTGGTTGCCTAACACTCATGAGTGCTAGGTGACTAGATGCTTTTGAAAATCCTTCTAGGCATCTAAATACCTTTAAAAATCTGGTCCAAACTCTTTTAGACAGCTTTATCTATCTCATACTTGTACTTCTTGGCACATTGCTCCATAATTTTATTCTTCCAAAGCTATTTATTTCTCCTTTTCAACTTCTGTATGTTTGTATATGCCCCATTTGTACCATGAAATGGTTAAATAAAGTTTATATTTTTCTTTATTTTCCCCTTCTGTTGTGGAGAGGGCTTCATTTAAAAGTACACAAGTGACACAAGTGGGATACCAGGAGGAAGCACGATCAGGAGAGCGCAGGAGGGGAGGACTCCTGAGTCATACTGAGAAAGCAGGACGATCAGTGAGTTATCTTAAGTGCCTGTACACAAATGCAAGAAGCCTGGGAAACAAGCAGGGAGAACTGGAAGTTCTGGCAGAGTCAAGGAATTATGATGTTATTGGAATAACAGAGACTTGGTGGGATAACTCACATGCCTGGAGTACTGTCATGGATGGATATAAACTGCTCAGGAAGGACAGGCAGGGCAGAAAAGGTGGGGGAGTTGCATTTTATGTAAGAGTCTCTGGATTAAGTTTAGAAGTGTGAGCAACCAGGGGGATGTCGTGGTGGGAGTCTGCTATAGACCACCAGATCAGGTGGATGAGGCTTTCTTCTGGCAACTAACAGAAGTTACTAGATAATAGGCCCTGGTTCTCATGGGGGACTTCAATCACCCTGATATCTGCTGGGAGAGCAATACAGCGGTGCACAGACAATCCAGGAAGTTTTTGGAAAGTGTAGGGGACAATTTCCTGGTGCAAGTGCTGGAGGAACCAACTAGGGGCAGACCTCTTCTTGACCTGCTGCTCACAAACCGGGAAGAATTAGTAGGAGAATCAAAAGTGGATGGGAACCTGGAAGGCAGTGACCATGAGATGGTCGAGTTCAGGGTCCTGACACAAGGAAGAAAGGAGAGCAGCAAAATACGGACCCTGAACTTCAGAAAAGCAGACTTTGACCCCCTCAGGGAACTGATGGGCAGGATCCCTTGGGAGAATGACATGATGGGGAAAGGAGTCCAGGAGAGCTGGCTATATTTTAGAGAATCCTTATTGAGGATCCCGATGTGTAGAAAGAATAGTAAATATGGCAGGCGACCAGCTTGGCTTAACAGTGAAATCCTTGCTGATCTTAAACACAAAAAAGAAGCTTACAAGAAGTGGAAGATTGAACAAATGACCAGGGAGGAGTATAGAAATATTGCTCAGACATGCAGGAGTGAAATCAGGAAGGCCAAATCACACTTGAAGTTGCAGCTAGTAAGAGATGTTAAGAGTAACAAGAAGGGTTTCTTCAGGTATGATAGCAACAAGAAGCAAGTCAAGGAAAGTGTGGGCCCCTTACTGAATGAGGGAGGCAACCTAGTGACAGAGGATGTGGAAAAACCTAATGTACTCAATGCTTTTTTTTTTTTGCCCCTGTCTTCACGAACAAGGTCAGCTCCCAGACTGCTGCACTGGGCAGCACAGTATGGGGAGGAGGTGACCAGCCCTCCATGGAGAACGAAGTGGTTCAGGACTATTTAGAAAAGCTGGATGAACACAAGTCCATGGAGCCGGATGTGCTGCATCCGAGGTTACTAAAGGAGTTGGCGGATGTGATTGCAGAGCCATTGGCCATTATATTTGAAAACTCATGGCGATCAGGGGGAGGTCCTGGATGACTGGAAAAAGGCTAATGTAGTGCCCATTTTTAAAAAAGAGAAGAAGGAGGATCCGGGGAACTACAGGCCAGTGAGCCTCACCTCAGTCCCTTGAAAAAACATGGAGCAGGTCCTCAAGGAATCAATTCTGAAGCATTTAGAGGCGAGGAAAGTGATCAGGAACAGTCAACATGGATTCCCCAAGGGCAAGTCATGCCTGACTAAGCTAATTGCCTTCTATGAGGAGATAACTGGCTCTGTGGATGAGGGGAAAGCAGTGGACGTGTTATTCCTTGACTTTAGCAAAGGTTTTGAAGTGGTCTCCCACAGTATTCTTGCCAGCAAGTTAAAGAAGTATGGGCTGGATGAATGGACTATAAGCTGGATAGAAAGCTGGCTAGATCATCGGGCTCAACAGGTAGTGATCGATTTCTCCATGTCTAATTGGCAGCCGATATCAAGCGGAGTGCCCCAAGGGTCAGTCCTGGGGCCAGTTTTGTTCAATATCTTCATTAATGATCTGGAGGATGGCATGGACTGCACCCTCAGCAAGTTTGCAGATGACACTAAACTGAGAGGAGTGATAGATATGCTGGAGGGTAGGGATAGGATACAGAGAGACCTAGACAAATTAGAGGATTGGGCCAAAAGAAATCTGATGAGGTTCAACAAGGGCAAGTGCAGAGTCCTGCACTTAGGACGGAAGAATCCCATGCACTGCTACAGACTAGGGACCGAATAGCTAGACAGCAGTTCTGCAGAAAAGGACATAGGGTTACAGTGGATGAGAAGTTGGATATGAGTCAACAGTGTGTCCTTGTTGCCAAGAAGGCTAACGGCATTTTGGGCTGTATAAGTAGGGGCATTGCCAGCAGATCGAGGGACGTGATCATTCCCCTCTATTCGACATTGGTGAGGTCTCATCTGGAGTACTGTGTCCAGTTTTGGGCCCCACACTACAAGCAGGATGTGGAAAAATTGGAAAGAGTCCAGCGGAGGGCAACAAAAATGATTAGGGGGCTGGAGCACATGAGTTATGAGGAGAGGCTGAGGGAACTGGGATTCTTTAGTCTGCAGAAGAGAAGAATGAGGGGGGATTTGATAGCTGTTTTCAACTACCTGAAAGGGAGTTCCAAAGAGGATGGATGTAGTCTGTTCTCAGTGGTACCAGATGACAGAACAAGGAGTAATGGTCTCAAGTTGCAGTGGGGGAGGTTTAGGTTGGATATTAGGAAAAACTTTTTCACTAGGAGGGTGGTGAAGCACTAGAATGGGTTACCTAGGGAGGTGGTAGAATCTCCTTCCTTAGAGGTTTTTAAGGTCAGGCTTGACAAAGCCCTGGCTGGGATGATTTAGTTGGGGATTGGTCCTGCTTTGAGCAGGGGGTTGGACTAGATGACCTCCTGAGGTCCCTTCCAACCCTGATATTCTATGATTCTACGACACACTGTACAAAACGATAGAATAAAGCCTAAGGGATCAACCTTTATAACATGTTCTCTGTGTTATCAGTTAGACCCAGGGAAATATCTCTTTTGGGATGATTGGGGAATCTGTCTATGTACAATTCTGGTTGACCTTGTGAAATTGCCATATCACTGAATGCATCCGTGTATGTGGAATCAGGACTCTGCTGCCAGGGCTGTGTCACGTATTTCCCGGAATAGAGAAAATGGAGGTTCATTATCCTAAATAGTTCCCATTCATGTGGAAGCGTCTCAGGAAAATGAAGCTTAGAGAAACTGGTCTGACCAAGATTTTCTCCAGGGACGAGGTTCATTAGAGCAGGGACTGAACCTCGAGCTCCCAGGCGAGGATGCAAATTATTAGGTTATAGAGTAATTCTNCTAGACAGCAGTTCTGCAGAAAAGGACATAGGGTTACAGTGGATGAGAAGTTGGATATGAGTCAACAGTGTGTCCTTGTTGCCAAGAAGGCTAACGGCATTTTGGGCTGTATAAGTAGGGGCATTGCCAGCAGATCGAGGGACGTGATCATTCCCCTCTATTCGACATTGGTGAGGTCTCATCTGGAGTACTGTGTCCAGTTTTGGGCCCCACACTACAAGCAGGATGTGGAAAAATTGGAAAGAGTCCAGCGGAGGGCAACAAAAATGATTAGGGGGCTGGAGCACATGAGTTATGAGGAGAGGCTGAGGGAACTGGGATTCTTTAGTCTGCAGAAGAGAAGAATGAGGGGGGATTTGATAGCTGTTTTCAACTACCTGAAAGGGAGTTCCAAAGAGGATGGATGTAGTCTGTTCTCAGTGGTACCAGATGACAGAACAAGGAGTAATGGTCTCAAGTTGCAGTGGGGGAGGTTTAGGTTGGATATTAGGAAAAACTTTTTCACTAGGAGGGTGGTGAAGCACTAGAATGGGTTACCTAGGGAGGTGGTAGAATCTCCTTCCTTAGAGGTTTTTAAGGTCAGGCTTGACAAAGCCCTGGCTGGGATGATTTAGTTGGGGATTGGTCCTGCTTTGAGCAGGGGGTTGGACTAGATGACCTCATGAGGTCCCTTCCAACCCTGATATTCTATGATTCTACGACACACTGTACAAAACGATAGAATAAAGCCTAAGGGATCAACCTTTATAACATGTTCTCTGTGTTATCAGTTAGACCCAGGGAAATATCTCTTTTGGGATGATTGGGGAATCTGTCTATGTACAATTCTGGTTGACCTTGTGAAATTGCCATATCACTGAATGCATCCGTGTATGTGGAATCAGGACTCTGCTGCCAGGGCTGTGTCACGTATTTCCCGGAATAGAGAAAATGGAGGTTCATTATCCTAAATAGTTCCCATTCATGTGGAAGCGTCTCAGGAAAATGAAGCTTAGAGAAACTGGTCTGACCAAGATTTTCTCCAGGGACGAGGTTCATTAGAGCAGGGACTGAACCTCGAGCTCCCAGGCGAGGATGCAAATTATTAGGTTATAGAGTAATTCTCTCTCTCTCTCTCTGGCCCACTGAATATTTAAATATTTTATAAAAAGTAGAATATCTGAAACAGGAGAGTCAGAGAGAGAGCCACCCCAAAAGGTCCTAAAGCCCAGTGGTTAGGGCACTCACGTGGGGCCAGGGGTTCAGATCCTTGCTCTGAGACAGGTGGAGTAGGGATTTAAACTAAGGTCTTCCATATGCATTTGAGTTCTGTAACCATTGAGCTATAATATATGGGGGATCAGGGTGCAACCATTGAGCTATAATATATGGGGGGGATCAGGGTGCTACCTCCTCCTATCTGGTGTAGGCACCAGTCTCCATTAGAGACTTCATAGCTGAGAATCCCAAACAGAAATAGGTGCCTCCCTCTGACTTGGATTTAGGAATCTAATTCCCCTTGAAGTCTAAGTTGCACTCCTTTCCTTGACAATTTCTTTTGACTAACTGAGACAACTCTTCATGCCACATTCTGGCTTCTATGGAACCTATGCTTAGGTGCCTAACTCTCCCCATGTATTATATGTGGTTAGCCCGGCAGTCTAACTCCAAAGTGCAGCAGGGCACCTAAAGTTTGGTGCTGCAATGCTGCGCCGAAGCCCCCTTTGTGGATCGAGCCCTGCATTACTTATACTCAGCTTACATTTTCCAGCTTTCTGTTACTACCCCAAGAGCTGTGAAACGTCCTCTCACCCCCAGTGAAAGGTGAGATTTTGATGGAACCACATGAATCCAGAAGCTTGATCCCTAGGCACAATACTGCCTATGTCTAAATACAGCCCTGGCTTAGCACATTACCAGGAAGTCTGTACACAGGGCCGGCTCTAGGTTTTTTTCCGGCCCAAGCAAAAAAATGTTTGACTGCGGCCCCCCCCCCCCTTTTTTGTGTGTGGCTTTTACAAATGTTTGCACTTTGCAATTTTTTTTTGTTTCGTTATTTTTTTGACTGTTTAAAATTTTTTAAAAATGAAAACAGAGAATTTGTAGTTAGTGAAATAAAAAAATTTCCTACGAGTGTACTCATTTAATTTGAACAAAATCACAATTACAAACAATTTGGGCTCAACTTTACACTGTAATCAAAAACGTTAGTGTCTTCTGGTGCACGCAGTTTCTCATAAATTAGAAGAATTTATATGAACTGAATGCCTAGAGCCGGTCCTGATTACCACCCCCCCTTCTTATTGAAGGTGGACTTTCTAACAAGTGTCTGAGTACTGCTGGGTCTGGCTATGTGTTGGCTTGTGGAAATAATGCAGTTAGTATTAGGGGGGGATATCCCCGTTTAGTGCCCCCAATGAGCTAGCCCTGCCTGTGCCCAGCGCTGCCCCACCCGCCCGCCCTGCCACCCGGCTGCTCCCTGGGCTAGGCACAGGGGGAGGGTGGCAACCCGGGCAATCTGCTTCGTCCCGCTCACCTGCATCATAGAAGGCGTCCAGGACCGCCATCTCTCCGAAGTCCAGCTCCCCGAAGTTGACCGTGGTGAGCTGGGTTCCCTGCGCCTCGCAGGCTTGCACCAGGCAATGCAGCGCCCCGACCTCCGGGCGCCGCGTCCTGACCCCAGCTTTTGGGCTGTTGTTCAGCACATACACAGCCCACAGGGAGCGCTGCCGTGGGGTGGGGATGCTGCCTTCCCCTCCTGGCCCAACCGCCACCGCCTCGGCCCCAGGCTGTTGCTTCGCTTCCCTGCTGAGGAAATGCTGCTGCTGCTCCACTGCAGCGCCCCCGCTGCCCTGCAGGGCGCCCGCCCGCCGCCCTGCGCTCAGGGCTGGCTCTAGTTTTTTTTCCAAAAATAAAGGATGACCAGAATGCCGCCCCTGGAAATGTGCCACCCCAAGCACATGCTTGCTTTGCTAGTGCCTAGAGCCGGTCCTTCCTGTACAATTTTGCTGAGACCAAATCCAGAGGGGCTGGGGAGGAATATAAAATGAGCTTCCTCATACAACCTTTTCACTTGCCGTACATCTGTCAGCCAAAGGCAGTGTCTACTGGCAGACGCTGAGCTTCTGAAGGGGATGAGGGGCTAATCAATATAGAAATAGACACAGTTTTCCAGAATCTTTTGGTTATGAAATCATCAAATATTCAATTTAGAAGACTGGATTAATCACATCCACAGCCAGCCTCCTGGGAACATAACTTGTTAAGAACCAAAAATACCTGGAGAATCAGACTGTGGAGGGAGTGGGTTTTATTGACCAGCTCCGGCAGTAGAGCCAGAAAGTAGGTCCTTTAGCCAAAGTCAGATTGCCCCTTAAAGATAGTTTAAAGTATCTGTGAAGGCCAAAAGTATAACTGCATTCAAAAACAAATTAGATACATTCATGGTGGATAGGTCCATCAATGGCTATTAGCCAAAATGGCCAGGGATCCAGTCCCATGTTCTGGGTCTCCCTAAACCTCTGCCCAAGGCTGGCAAAGAGCCTTTTCCACTTGTTCTGCCCATCTCACTGTTGTGATTATCTGGTACGGCTCAACCATTTTCCTACACATCAAGCCTTCCGTGATGGAGTCTCCAGATGTGAGCAAAACTGTTCATGTGCTGAACACTATCAACACTCCTGTGCTGAACCCATTCATTTATACCCTGAGGAACAAAGAGGTGAAAGAAGCCTTGAGAGAAGTGGTCAGTGTGGCACAAATTGTCTCCAAAGAATGTGACTGTCAGAAAAAAGACAACTCTGCTTGATGATACATTCATTGATGTAAATCCTGAGGTACCAAGTTGTCACTAAGGCCTTATTCAGAGAAGTCACTGAAGTCAATGCAATCTCATAGCGCGCACACACACACACCATTAGCTCAGGAAACCTCGGTTTGGTTCCCACTTCATCTCACTATGTCTGAAATAAGACAATAACTCAATAAGAGTTTTTATTAGTCTCAATTGAAAATTTAAACCACTGAATCTATTGTCAGCCATGTGGTAAACTTTCTGGTTTTAGGAATCAGTTGTACTTGTATGTATCACAACTAAAACACAGTGTAATCACAGTACACGTCATTTAAAATGAATTCATCTCCATTGAAAATCCCAGTCTACATGCTGAGGAAATATTAAATATATGTTAAGTAACAGCTGTTAATTACTGTTCAAAGGGAGGGATAGCTCCGTGGTTTGAGCATTAGCCTGCTAAACTCAGGGTTGTGAGTTCAATCCTTGAGGGGGCCACTTAGGGATCTGGGGCAAAATTGGTCCTGCTAGTGAAGGCAGGGGGCTGGACTTGATGACCCTTCGGGGTCCCTTCCAGCTCTATGAGATAGGTATATCTCCATTTATTTATTTAAATAAAAATCTGATGCAGGTTGATTAGTGGTTGAGTATGCTCTGATTAAACACTGAGTCAGTTAAATGAGATTTAAAAAATGAGGGCCATAGTTCCATGGGATTCAACAGGCTCAGGTGCCCAGCTGCTGTAAAACAGTCATAGCTCCACTGAAGTTGATGGGGGTACATCTTATTAAACCAGCTGAAGATCTGGTCATAGATATGCCATGATTTCTTCCAGTGGGAATCCCTTGGTTATGGAGATGTTGTCCCTGACTCTTCCATCACTGAAATGGAAATCCATGGAGTTACTCCTGATTCATGGAAGTGATCAAGCAGAATCAAGCCCATTGTTTAAGACCTGGCTATGTCACCCAGACAGAAAACAAAAGGTTTTACTTAGACAGCTGGTACAAATTATACAAAATATTTATTTTTCTCCATTCATTTGTGTATATATATATAAAAATCCAAATGATGGAAGAGAAACAAATACTGCATCCATTATTCATGTTTCCACTCAGTACACAGACAAAACTGTTATTGAAATCAATGGGGGGTTTGGCTAAGAACCAAGGGAAGAAGGATTTTGACCCAGCATGCTTAACTCCATTGGGCCAGATCCTCAGCTGGTGTAAATGGTCATATCTCCATTTACTTTAATGTAGAAATATCAATTTGCACCATCTTGGGATCTGACCCATTGACTTCAATGGAGTAATGCCATTTACGTTATCTGGGGGTTTGGCCAATTGACTTCACCAGAGCTAGATCCATTTACACTAGATGCAGATCTGGCACAATGACTTCAGCTGAGCTATGGACCTTTACATCAGTTGAGGATCTGGCCCAACTTATTTTTTTACATACAATGTTAGTGGAAGCGAAACATTATTGTGTTGGATTCCTTAGAATCCACCATCATCAATATTGGTTCCCCCCAAAATTTGTATTCTAAGAATGGTCAAACTATAAGGTTGCCAACTTTCTAATTGCACAAAACCAAACACCATTGCCCCACCCCTTCCCTGAGGCCCTGCCCCTGCTCGCTCCATCCCTCCTCCCTCTGTCACTCGCTCTCCGCCACCCTCACTCACTTTCACCGGGCTAGGGCAGAGGGCTGGGGTGCGGGAGGGGGGTGAGGACTCTGGCTGGGGGTGCGGGCTCCTGGTGGGACCAGAAATGAGGGATTTGGGGCACGAGAGAGGGCTCTGGGATGGGACAGGGGGTTGGGGTGTGGGGGTAGGGCTCTGGCTGGGGGTGTTGGTTCCGGGGTGAGATTGGGGATGAGGGGTTTGGGGTGCAGGAGAGGGATCTGCGCTGGGGCAGGGGGTTGGAGTGCAGGGGGGTATGGGCTCTGGGCTGGGGTTGTGAGCTCTGGGTGGGGCCAGAAATGAGGGGTTCAGGATGCAGGAGAGGGCTCTGAGCTGGGGCAGGAGGTTGGGGTGTTAGGGGGCTGCAGACTCTGGGAGGGAGGTTGAGGGGGGGAGGGGACTCCAGGCTGGGGCACGGGGTTGGGGTGCTGGAGAGGGTTCAGGGTGTGGGGTCCCGGTGGTGTTTACCGCAGCTCCCTGGAAGCGGCTGCCAGGTCCCTGCAGCCCCTAGACACATTGGCGTCCAGGGAGGCTATGCGCACTGCCCTCGCGCCTGCAGGCACCACCATCACAGCTCCTATTGGTCTCAGTTCACAGCCAATGGGAGCTGTGGAGATGGCCCTTGGGGCAGGGGCAGTGCACGGAGCATCCCTGGCTCCCCATGCATCTAGGGGATGCAGGGACCTGGCAGCCGCTTCCGAGAGCCGTGTGGAGCTAGGGCAGGCTGGGAGTACAAATCTGAGATCCAGTCCAAAACCTAATAGAGATCCAACTGAAAATTCAGTAGGAATTACCTTCCTATTTACCTTCAGCTCCCACCACTCTACATAAGGTTCCAGGACAAAAATTCAGAATGACCAAATTATTGCCACATAAGGTTCAAGGTCAAATCATATCCCCTATGTGCAGCTGGTAAACCAGAGCTATGCAATGATGGATAGTAGAGATGCACATGCCGAATTAGATAGTAGAGATGCACATGTGGTAGGCAAACCGCTGCGCCGGTGCTGCCCCCATGACCTGCTGTTTCTGGACACGATATTTGGGGGCGACCCCACCTCCACGCCGAAGACCATCATGGACACTTCAGAGACCGTAGCAGCACAGAGTTCAACAAGGAAGGAGGAGGAAAGGGGGAGTGAGGGTGCTGAGGAGGAGGGGGGCCCAGAGACAGAGGATGGCCCAGCATCCCTAGATGCATGAAGCCAGGGGCTGTTTCCAAGCCAGGAGGAAGGAAGCCAGTTGCAGCGGACGGTGCTTGGGGAAGAACAAACAGCAGAGGAGGTGCCTGGTAAGTGGCTTTTATTTTGGGAAGGTAGTTGTTTGGTGTGGGCTCTTGGGGTGAGGAGGGTTGCAGAAAGAAGAGTTAGGGCTGCGTGCATGCCTAGATGTGGAATAGGGTGTTGATGTGCGGTAATCAGCCTCAGTCTCAAAGGTCTCATGCAGAAGCTGGGCAATCTGCTTGCGCAGGTTCCTTGGCAGAGCTACTGTGCTCCTTGTCCCAGTAAGGATAACATGTCCATGCCACTGTGCTGTGAGAGGCGAGGGGACCATTGCTGCACACAGGTAAGCGGCATAAGGGCCAGTGCAGAAGTCGCATTGTAGTAGAAGACCCTCCCTTGCTTCCCAGGTCACCCTCAGCAGCGAGATATCTTCCAGGATGAACTCATCCTGTGGAAAATATGGAGGCAGTGTTCAGTATAGAGGCCCCCTGCAGCTGTTGGCTCTCCCCAAGGCACACAACCAACCCCAGAGGACACTATGGCCCTGAAACAATCAGCCCCCATTGCCCCTGTGCTTACTCACCATTTTGGGGCTCCTGTGGGTTATGTGCGTTCGTTTTGGGGCCAGCACTGTCTGCTATTGTGTACACTGTACTTGTCTTTAAGTACGGCTGAATCATTGCTCTGTCTAGTATGAACAATGCTGCCTCTGTTAAGTGTTGCATTTTGGCTTTACAGATGCAACCTTGAGATCCCAGCCGTCCTTGTTATCAACGGCCGAAAGACAACAAAGAATCAGGAAGCGTACGCGAAGAATCAAAGAGGACCTGCTGCATGAAGTCATGCAGAAGTCCCTTACTGAAAATCAAAAATTACAGGAGTGGTGGGAGACTGAAAGGAGGCTCTGCCAGCAGAATGCAGATCACCAGCACCAAAGCACGAAGCAGCTCATAAGCATTATGGAGCACCAAGCAGACTTGATACAGGCACTCATAGCACTGCAGATGGAGCAGATCCGCACCTGCCACCCCCCGCAGCCCTTGTCCCAAAATGCTTTCCCTTGTGCCCCCATGTCACTGCCAACCCACTTCCCCCAACATCCGGTTTCTTACCGCCACCAGCTGCCTCCAACACCTGTAGCTTCAGCACCCAGCCCTGCAAACTATGACCCTTACCCACTGCACTCAACCCCCATCACCATGCATTTTAGCCAGCCTGAAGTGCAGCACTCATTGCGCGGCACTCCAGACAGGAAGGCTGAATATGATAACAGGACATATGCAAATCTGTGATTGTCCCATTCCCCACCGCACCCCCTTCCCTCGTTCCACACAGCATGGCTGTGTCATGCCCTTTCTGTTTCCCCAGCAGTTGTGTTTCTTTTCAATAAATGAATTTTTTAGCTTTGAAAACATTTTTTATTGCATTAAGTAAAAGATACCATAGCCCAGGAAAGCAACAGGCACTGAAAGTCAGTGCATCATACGTAGCAAACACAGATGTCTACTAGCATTGGAACCACTGCACTTCACTCCCGTGCAGGGCACCAAACATTCCTGGTGGCTTTCAACATTGAATTACTCCCTCAAGGCATCCCTAATCCTTACAGCCCCACAGTGGGCCCTTCTAATAGCCCTGGTCTCTGGATGTTCAAATTCAGCCTCCAGGTGTTGAACCTCCATGGTTCATGCCTGACTGAAGCTTTCACTCTTCCCTTCACAAATGTTATGGAGGATACAGCACGCGGCTATAACCATGGAGATGTCATCGGCCAGGTCCAGCTTCCCATATAGACAGTGTTAGTGGGCCTTTAAATGGCCAAAAGCACACTCAACTGTCATTCTGCACTGACTCAGCCTGCTGTTGAACCGCTCCTTGCTGCTGTCAAGGCTTCCTGTGTAGGGTTTAATGAGCCACGGCATTAAAGGAGTCTCCAAGGATCACAATGGGCATTTCAACTTCCCCTACAGTGATCTTCTGGTCTGGGAAGAAAGTCCCAGCTTGCAGCTTCCTGAATAGGCCTGTGTTCTGAATGACATGTGTGTCATGCACCTTTCTGGACCAGCCTGCGTTAATGTCCATGAAACGCCCACGGTGATCCACAAGCGCCTGGAGAACCATAGAGAAATACCCCCTTCCAATTTATGTATTCAGAGGCTAGGTGGTCTGGTGCCAGAATTGGAATATGTGTCCCATTTATCGCCCCTCCACAGTTAGGGAAACCCATTTGTGCAAAGCCAGCCACAATGTCGCGCGCTTTGCCCAGAGTTACGGTTCTTCTGAGCAGGATGCGATTAATGGCCCTGCACACTTGCATCAAAACAAGTCCAATGGTCGACTTTCCCACTCCGAACTGGTTAGCGACCGATCGGTAGCTGTCTGGAGTTGCCAGCTTCTAGATTGCAATAGCTACCCACTTCTCCATTGTCACGGCAGCTCTCAATCTCATGTCCTTGCGCTGCAGGGTGGGGGCGAGCTCAGCACACAGTCCCATGAAATTGGCTTTCCTCATCCGAAAGTTCTGCAGCCACTGCTCATCATCCCAGACTTGCATGACGATGTAATGCCACCACTCAGTGCTTGTTTCCGGAGCCCATAAGCGGCGTTCCACTGTGGTGACCATGTCCGTGAATGCCACAAGCAATCTCGTGTCATCTGCGTTATGCAAGTCGACATCATCGTCGGACTCCTCACTGTCACTTTGTAGCTTAAGGAGTAACTTGACTGCAATTTGTGATGTGCTGGCGAGACCCATCAGCATATTCCTCAGCAGTTCAGGATCCATTCCCACAGACCGAAAGGGAAGACAGAGTGTGCAGTACAAAAAACATTGAAAGATGGCACCAAATGTGGATGGAAGCACAGGGATTGCTGGGATGCGAAGCAATGCATCACGGGGCATTGGGACAGGACTCAGAATGCCCCTCACCCCCCGCCTCCTTCCCACAAACCACAGCACCAGAATGGGAAGAGGTGCTCTGTGGGATAGCTGCCCATAATGCACCGCTCCCAATGGCGCTGCAAGTGCCACAAATGTGGCCACACCGATGTTCTTGCTGCTGACAGTGTGAACACATGGCAGCACTTTCCATGCTGTGGTCTCCAAGGGCTGGTTTAACTCACAGCACTCTACATCTGCAAGTGTAGCCATGCCCTGAATACATTTCCCAGACCTGAAGAAGAGCTCTGCATAAGCTCAAAGGCTTGTCTCTCTCACCAACAGAAGTTGGTCCAATAAAAATTATTACCTCACCCACCTTGTCTATCTCATATCCTGGGACCAACATGGCTACAACAACACTGTATTTAAAAATCTTGGCCATAGATATCAAATCCCAGAAGAAGAAGAAGAAGAAGAAGAATTATCTTTATTTCACAGATGTGGAAACCGTGGTGAAGAGAAATGACTTGATCCATGTTAGTGTCAGAGCTGGGAAGATAACCCCAAAGTCATGACTGACCATCCCTGCCCCGCAGACCTTACAATTTACATGGACAAGCCAGACAAAGGGAGGGAAGGGGAACAACGACCCCAGGGAGAGGGGAAGTAACTTGTCCACGCTCACAATACACAGAGGGTGATTTTCACCCATTGGGGAATAGACCAGATTTGGGTGTAACCAATATACACAAGAATCAATATTGAGGCTGCTGGACTCATTTGAAGCATCTGGTGCTTGCTGCTGTTGGAGACAGTTAGAGCTTGACAATCCCAGTGCTCACAGCTCATGCAGAGCTGTTCAGGGCATGTGGGACACCCAGGGTCCTACAACCAAGTAGTGGACTGGTACAGCATAGCAGTGTAGCAAGATTGCAAGCCCCTTAAGGGAGAGACCATCTTTTTGCCCAGTGCCCTGGTCTATGGCCGGGTGCTGTGGGGATACAAATAAATACATAGTAATACAGCTCCCCACAGTGGGGTCGGTACAAATCCTACTGACTGCACTACCAGAACTGCCATCCCACGGCCATACTGCAGGCCAGAATCAGAATCCTGCATCAGTCTCTCAGGCCTTTAATTGCTCAAAATGGACCCTGGATCCAAAAATTCCCTGGAATGGTGTTTTCCTTTAGCCAAACTTAAATCTGCTGGGTGAGATTGGTGGACAGTAAAATTAATGTGCGTCCTCTAAGGAGTAGCCCTGAATGTTCTGTCACTAACACCAGTTTAACATGCTTGTAACCTCTATTGAGGCAGTGTGGCCTAGTGGAGAGCACATAGGCTCGGGGCTAAAGAGTCCTGGGCTTTGTTCCTGGCTTTGACCTGTAGGATGAGCCTGAGCAAGTCACTTCCTCGTTCTGTGCCTCAGTTTCCACAATGGCTACAAGGGGGATAATGATACTGGGCTCCTTTGTAAAGCACTTTGAGATCTATTGGAGAAAAGTGCTACATAAGAGCTGGAAGTTTTTATTATTACCTCTGATTTACAATTTTGTAAGCATGAAGAGAATCCATTCTACAGACTTGAGTAGAGTTAATTCTGATTTACACCTAGAAGTGAGAGAAGAATCAGGCCCATAATATTTTAACCTTCCAGAGCTGAGCATCCATGTACCTGAAGATGTTCACTAGGAAATACCACACACATAAAACAGTCACTGATTTTTTTTTAAATAATAGACACATTCTCTTTTAAAAATGTCTCTTTGGCTGGGACATGCAAAGGGACAAGAAGGAATTAGGCACCCAAATCCCATTGACTTTGAATAGGATTTGGGCACTAAATACCTTCAATTATTTTGAAAATCTCACCCATGTATCAAATATCCCTGTGAACAGAGCAAATATTATTTTCCTCATCTGCAAAATGTGGCTACTGATTTATAAGATGGTACAATGACAGAGCTGAGAATAACCCCACTTTGACATACCACCAGCCATTCATCTGACATATAGTTGGAATAAGTGCCTTCAAATGCACATGATAATCACATCACAATTGGTTGACTACACTTGGGGTTTGGTCTTCAAAATGTTTGAGAAACCAAATAACCAAACCTAGCCAAATGTATTGTCTAAACACAATGCAGTCCGATAGGAAAAGGAGACATACCCTCCTTCCACAAAGCAAATTCTCTCAGAGTGTTAACATTATACAGAAGGGGTGTTCAAAGACATGCATTTCAGATAGCAGTATGTATGGTATGACTTTACAAATTACAAAGCCCTTTACTCACCACAAAAATCCAGCCTGCCAGTTTGTACCAGTTCCTAAACTTGCTCTTCCGGCCTGTACTTTTCTTATCTGTTTCGGATACTACATGCCAAACCGGCTGTGCTAGGACACGCCCTTCATACATCTTGGCTTTGACAGGCTTCCTATATTCTAATACCAAAGCTGGCTTCAGCTTTGCAAAATGTTGTGCGATACTCGACAAGGGTGAACAGAATTGTGGAGAGAGCATGATGCATTCAGTTAACATAACTTCCCATATATATATATATCATAGTTCTCCTGAGCCAATGCCTCGGAGATATAATCTACTCTGTATTAATACTGTGTGCATAATACCCACTGATATGATGTATACTACACCCAACATATATGTATTATGTAACACCTTGATTGGGGCCTAGTCCCACTGAAAACAATGGAAAGATGCCCGTTCACTTCAGTGATCACTGGATGAAGCCTATGGCCTGGTATTTTCAAAGGAAACAAAAGGAATTAGGGCCAGATTTGCAAAGGTATTTAGGCACCTAAAATGCAGATAGGTGCCTATTGGGTTTCCATAAGCCCATAGGGAGGTTACGTGTTTAACTCTGCATGTGCCTATGTGTACTGTTGGTCTCTGTGCATCCTCGTGGGTATGTGCATGGTAATAAACACTCAATTCATATTTGTGGCAGCAACTGGACATTGAGATTATTTTACCGTGCTGACCAGGCCTCTCTGTGAATCACTTGATGCTATCCATCAAATCCCCTGCCTCCTGCCCATGCAGGGCCAATCAAAACCCCCCTGCCGCTCGCCCGCGCATGGGGCTGGAACTCCTCTCCCCCCCCGCCAACCACCTGCATGGGGCTGGCCTGGCCCGAGCCGCTCTCCCGAGCCCTCCCTCCCACGCAGGGCTGGCATTACCGCTCACCCCCCATCCCCCCACATCTTCCTCCATGCCCTGCTAGGGGTCGCACCCCACTTTTTTGGCAAAACTGATGATAATTTGGAACGAGCAAATGGGACAAATGCTGTGACAGGACTTTAAAAAAGGGACTGTCCCAGGCAAAACAGACGTATGGTCACCCTACCCAATTACCTTTGTGAAACTCAGAATCCAGAACTGAATTTCATAGCCCAGGTCAGTCGTTGGTTATTAGTGAATCTGTAGCCGTATGAAAGTCACAGCACTGGGTATAACACCAATTGGCCTCTTTAGTGGCAGGTTCAGAAGACAGGCTAAGGGAAGACAGTCCCAGTGTAGGCACCAACTTTTGAGTTCTGACCTAGAGCAATAACCTCCTTTGGTCAGTTTTGAATCGCGTTGCCTGACAGGATTCTGGGATGTGTGTGTGTGTGTGTGTGTTTGTGTGAGATTGTATTCCCACATCCCTCTCTATCTAATAATTTGTCTATCTAATTGTCCATCCATCTAATTGTCTATCCGTCCACTACTTCATTGTCCATCTGTATAATCATCTGTCCATCCACCTAATTGTCCATCCTGCTCTCTATCTGTCCACCAAGATGTCTGTCCATTTTCCTCCTTTTACTGTTTACCCATCTAATTATCCATCTGTCTGTATTTCCAATTGCCCATCTACACTTCTATCAGTCTGACATATCATCTGTTCATCTGTCTAATCATCTCTCCGTCCACTTGTCTAATGGTTTTAACATTCACCTGCCCCATCTATCTATCTAATCTATCTATCTATCTATCTATCTACTGCTAATTGGCCCCTCCCTGTGGGAAGTGGACTTCAGTGGGCAGGGACTGCTGTGTGGGTGCATTTCACAGTCATGGTCACTAAAGTCAAATGAAAAATACATCATGATTATTGGTAGCTAAAGGATATTCCTTCTGACTCTGTGTGTGGCTAATTTCACAGTCAAAGCAGGTGGCAATTGGAGCTGACAAGGAGCTTGCAGTGTTACACTCTGCTAAGGGCAGCAGTGGCAAGGGGATAGACTGTAACTGGAGCTGTCTCCGTCTCTGGTAGCTGACCAGAGAAATGGCAAGGAATAGTTTGCCCATAGTGTGTAAAGTGCTTGACCTTAGGGATGCAGCTGTTTCTACAGGTCTGATTGCAGATCTGCACCGACAGATGCCCAGCATGAAGGAACCCTGAGCAGTGTCATTTGAAACATGTTAATTTCATTGACTCTTGCTTAGGATAAAAATAATAATCAGTTAAAAAACCCTGCTTCATTATGTACTCATTAAAATCATCCCCATTAGCAACACAGCTACTAAAATGAAATCTCCCCAACTAGCCATGCAGCACCTGTGGCTCTATGGGGATTTGCAGGAGGACACAGTGGTCATTATAACTCCTCATTGTCTTAATCAGCACTCTGAGAAATGTTATGCTCAGCTGAGACCTGGGCACTGCCTGGAGATCTGACAAACCTCTCAAGGAATTAAGGGCCAGTGGCAGAAACAAAGTTACTTGTCATTTTAATGGGTCCCATGGAGGCCATTAGAATGGAAACACTGTTGGAAAATGCAGGTTGCGGCGGCAGTCCCATCGGGGCTGATTAGAAAGGAAAGTCAGAGCCATTGATTAATGTTAGACAAAGGAAGGGGAGGGTTTGTTCCTATGGCAAGGAGCCCCCTGATGTGTAAAGTGAAAGGGGTCTAGCCAGTTTGACCAGTTCCTGTGAAGGGTGATCCCTTCATTCATAAATTCCACCAGAGTCTCACCTAGCTAGGGGATGTAGTGTGTGTGTGTGGGGGGGGCAGGGGGGATTGCAGTGAAACTGACATGTAAACAAACCAGAGATTCCCACTGGGTTAGCTGAGGCAGCAGGGCCCAGGTGCAGTGAGTGAAAGGCAATTCCAGGTGTCTAGGCCTCAATGACAGAGATCAGCCAAAGTACTTGGATTGTGACAGACTTTCCTGTCCTGCTCATGACACCCAGTGCCCCTCAGTCTTAACCCACAGCCCCTACCCAAAATGCTATTCCATCTCTGGGCTCACTCACTCGCACTCTCTCCCACCCCCACCACAGCTTTGTCAGTGCCCTTCAATCTTGACCCACAGCCCCCTGCTATCCCGGTTCTGGACTCCCCCACCTCCACACACTGCACGCTCTGCCAATGTTCACTAGCCCTGGCCCACAGCCCCCTGCTGTTCTGTTTCTGGCATTGTTCCCTCTCTCATACACACAGCTCTGCTGATTCACCTTAAAGCCAACCCACAGACCCCTGATCCCTAACCGTATCCCAGCCCTGGGCTTCTCCTAGCCCTCACCTCTGCCAATGCCTGTTAATCCTAACCTGCAGCCACCTGTTATTTCATCTCTGGGCTCTCACATACACAGCTCCGCTGATGCAGTGCTATCCTGACACACAGCATCTGCTGTCCCAGCCCTGCCCCCACCTCCCACAGCTCTGACTTTGCCCCTCAATCCTGACCCACAGCCCCCTGCTATCACAGCCCTGGTTTCCCTTCACAGCTCTGCGGATGTACCTCAGGCCTGCACTATAATACCCCTACAATTCCTGTCTGAAAACTACTTCCCAGCTCCACCAATACAACATAATTGTGAGTTACAACCCCCTTGGTCCTGGCTGTCTTGCCCCAAACACACAACACTGACAATTCCCCTACCCCCTGACCAGTGCTTAATTTGTAACTTGAAAGCAATTAGCAATTAGGTGCTGGGGCTCAATCAATTTTTTTATATTCATAAATGATGCAGCACATGCAGAGGTCCCAGGGCTATGAACGGCCAAGCCCTGGCACAAATTAAGCACTGGAGCTCAATCTTTGTAGCTTAACAAAAAGAGGGATAAGGGATGACATGATCACCGTCTATAAGTACCTACATGGGGAAAAATATTTAATAATGGGCTCTTCAGTCTGGCAGAGAATGGTATGACATGATCCAGTGGCTGGAAGTTGAAGCTGGACAAATTCTGACTGCAAATAAGGTTAAAATTTTTAGCAGTCGGAGTAATTAACCACTGGAAGAATTTACCAGTATTCTCCATCACTGAGATTTTTTAACTCAAGATTTGATATATATATTTTCCCTAAAAGATCTGCTCTAGGAATAATTTTGGGGACATTTTCTGGCCTGTGCTATACAATAACTCAGACTAGAAGATCACAGTGGCCCACTCAAGACTTGGAATGTATTAATCCATTTATGAATCAATAATTAGAACTATAATTGCAGGCCTATGCCTCTGACTCTATAGCAATGTATAAGCAAAGCATGGATTCTTTGTAAAGGAATGATAAAGAAAATGCATCCCTACTTATTCAAAATAACTCTGAAGGGAACCCCAAATTATTGCAGCCCTCATTAGAGATGATATACTACCTTTTGCAATCAATGAACTATGACAACTACTGTTGTCAGTTAGGTGTGTGTGTGCTCTCTCCATATGCTGTCCCAGCCCTGCACAGATAGTTGGTTCAGCAAACCTTGATAGTACTACCCAGAAAGAACAACCACCAGCACGGTTCGGTGACAAAGGCTCAAGACACAGTCCTAGTGCCCTGGCTCTGTGGCTACAGGTACACTAACACATGAGTGCCCAGTGGCAAAAAGTGGCACAGTCAGCAGTGGGACTTTTTGCTTTCCTCAAGGTCACACAAAGGATTAAGGTGAGGCACCCCAATATTTATAGACTGAGACAAACAACTCTCATACCATCTTATGTGTTTCATGACATCGGCTCGTTACCTCCGCTTGTATCATGCTCCAGGTGTCTCTGGCACAACGTCCCTATTCATCACTTCTGTCAAACCCTCTTATCTGATATTAGACCAAGATGTCTTTTGTACTGTGTTCTCACACATATCCAGTATCTGTTGCTTCTTAGGAGTGTCTGTGTTTTAGCAACACTAGCAATACTTTTGCCAAAGTCATAGAGTGAACTTGTTAATATCTACTTTAATACATGGCCTAACTTTGGTTCACAGCCTCTGGTTCAGGCCTCAGATCTTCCACAAGGCCCAAAGGTCAGGCTTTCTCTTTCTCCTACAACTACCAGGTGCAATCAACAAGCCAAACAGCTAGTATGACCCAGGGACAGTCATGGATTTGGGTTTCAAAAAAATTGAAGAAAGGCAATGTAATTTTTGTCCAAAGCTTCATTTTGCTTAATTGAGACAACAAGTTTCCATAAGTCTGATGACACCCTAATGTTGGATCACATCAATAGCCCTGATTCAAGAGTTTTTCTGCTTTTCTTCTAAGCTCAATTGGTCCAGTGAAATCAACAAGATGACTCATATGCTCAGAGTCAAGTATATGCTTGAGTGCTTGGCTGTAAAGAGGTCTATGCAAGCTAAAAGACTTTTCCTTTGTAATTCCTACCCCTGAAAAATCTCTCTCTGATATGAAACTCAACCTGGGTTTTCATTCCTACATAGTATTATTCTAGAAATCAAATCTGGCTTTCATTAACTTCCCAACAACGGCACTACCTTCAGATTTTGCATGTCGTGACAAAGTAGCACCATTGAGTCACCTGCAGTTAAACAGAGCAAAATCAATGGAGCTCTGCTGGTTTACCCCTTGCCTTTGAAGGAGTTATGCTGATTCATACAAGTTGGGAACCTGGTCCATTGATTTTGATAGAATGAATTTGATTTACACTAGCTCTGGAAATGTTTAATTGACTGTGATGAAGCTATGCTGATTCATGGCAGCTTGAGATGTGTCTCATTGACTTCACAGGACGAATGGAGAAATAAGATAAATAGTATTGGTGAAGACAATGGAGGCATTCTACCAGGGAGAGTCAGCTCAGATGATTCAATGTGGACTAAGGATCACTGATAGTAGAAGTCTGAGGGTGAAATCCAGGCCCCATTCAAGTCAAGGTCAACATTCCTATTGACACCCATCAATGGGCCAGGATTTCATTCTGAGACTTTCTCCACTCACTGATTAATATGGAATCTATCTCTATTGGTAGCACTATTTTCAGAAATGAATACATTGCTGGAAATTATGTTTTCTCCTGGAAAATTCAGAAGAATATACATTTGGACCTCAAGAGGATTTTTCTCAACTTAATGTGGAAGATTTTTTTTATATTGATTTAGGTGACTCCCATTTACCTTCTCCTATGGGGCCTTGTTTGAGAGTTAGCTCTTGTCCACACTCACAAGGGATGCAAGATCTCCCTACAGAAGGTTACTAGATATAATGAACAATAGTCTTCAAGAAGTCATAACTCACTTGGAGTCTGCATTTAAATTACAGTATGATTGACTGTATTTGAGGATTGAATGAGAGGTGAGAATATTCATTTTGCTTGCTTGCTTTCTCACAATGAATGCTTCTAAATGAATCTTTCTGACTTTTTGTGGCTGGTATGTCAAAGTTCCTAAGTGTGTGTGGCACCAACACTCAGTGAAATTTAATGAGAGTTGGGTGATAATTCCTTTATACACTTTTGAAAATCAAGCTAAATTTAATTTCTGTGGCGTAGTTAAAGTTTTGTAATTTGGCTAAATGTACTTTGCAGTGATACACATTTCCACAACAATGTTTATGAATCTTGGACCATATTCTGATCTCATTTTGACCAATGTGAATCTGATGAAAATTCACATAAATCTGTGAAGTGCCTTTGAATTTTATTGTAGTTGAGTCTAAAATCAATGGAAATCTAGTGTGGTAACATTGCTAAGAGCAGTTGAAGATTCACAACCTATTGTTTGCAATCAAATTTAAAATGTGATGTAAAGAGTGGCAATTTTAAAAAAAAAAGTCTCTTTTATGAAATACAAAAAATCTTTTCAATATAACCTCATGATTAGTTAGATTTATTGGCTGTAACTCTCTTCTCATTTTCATCATTTTTACAAGTCAGTAACTCCATTGACTTCAGTGTAGATACTACTGATTTCCTGCCGCAGGAGTGAGAGGAAAATCATGAGAAGCAGTAGCTTAGTAATAAGATGAGAGAAGTCTGAAGACAGTAAAGGGAGACTTAACTGTAATGCAGTAAGGAGTACTTGTCATATCATGTGAATGCTATTCCTAGGAATGACACAACATGTATATATTGCCATGTAGCTGATCTTCAAAATGAATTTTTTGAGGGCACAATTCCCCTCTCATTTACACAAGTTCTATACCAGTGCAACTCCAGTGAATGGAGATTCAGCCCCGCTGACTGTAATGCAACTATGGCTGATTTAATCTAGGGCCAGTTAAAGGGAATGCAAGTTCGTCTATTCTGCATCTTGATTCTACCTAAATATATCTATATATTATTATGTTATTTTTCTGGTATATATGGTCTGTATGCTATATACACTGAAGGTCTCCTATATTGCAACAGATCTATTTTGTGAAATTAGTTTAAAAACTGGAATATTGGTTATTCATAAGATTACTGGTGTTTGATTAATTTTGAGATTATATTGTGAAATCCCCTCTCCAGCAGTTTATTTAAACAGTCCAAATGACTTCATACACCTCTGTCTGATAACATCAAGAATGTTATTTTTCCCCTTCTCTACTCAAATGCCGGGAGAATGGAGATTCTGTAGCTCAGATTATTGTACTAACATATTTTAATGTAGCTCAGTATGTTAATATGTTATATGAAATGTGAAGAGTATCACAAGTTCTCTCACTCTCTCCGTTTCACTGTTGGTCTGTCTAGGTGCTTCAATTGCCAAAATGCTGTAGTTTCTGAAGAAATACCAGATAGAAACTTTAATCTTTGTTCCCACAGAAGGAACTCTCAAACAATGGAACCCAGTAATCACACCAGGGCGACCGAGTTCATCATGCAGGGGCTCTTTGACCATCCTCACCATCAGGGGCTATTCTTTGGACTATTCCTCTGCCTTTATACAGCTGTCGTCATGGGCAATTCCCTGATCATTGTGGCTATTGTTCTACACCCACCTCTCCACACCCCCATGTACTTCTTCATTGCCAATTTGGCCACCCTCGACATTATGTGCAGTTCTTCAGTTCTGCCCAAGATGATGAAAAACCTGATGCAGGAGAAGAAAACCATCTCCTTTGATGCCTGCATGGCCCAGGTCTTTGCCTTCACTTTGTCAGGAGGGACAGAGCTTATGCTCCTCACTATCATGTCATATGACAGGTATGTAGCCATCTGCCACCCCTTGCGCTATGTCAAGCTCATAACCAAGAGAATTTGCATCAGTTTAGCCATCGGGGTCTGGGCTGTCGGTGTTGTCAATTCAGTGGTGAACACATTGCTCATGCTGCGTTTGGATTTTTGCGGTCCCAACCTCATACAGCATTTCTTCTGTGAGATCCCACCAGTTTTGGCACTGTCCTGCAGCTCCATCTACCTCAACCAAGTTATGATGATCTTGGCAGACATCTTCCTGGCCATGGGAAACTTCATGCTGACCACCATGTCCTATAGCTTCATCATCATCACTATCCTGAAAATCCGGAGCTCCAAAGGGAAGCAAAGAGCCTTCTCCACCTGTTCTTCCCACTTGCTTGTGGTCACCTTGTTCTATTCCTCCATCATCTACACCTACATCCGGCCAACCTCCAGTTATTCACTGGATAAGGACAAGTTGGTGGCCATAATGTACACTCTAGTGACTCCCATCCTGAACCCTCTGATATACAGTCTGCGCAATAGGGACATCAAAATGGCCTTCAGGAAAATCTTTCCTTTTGCCATGAAATAGACATTTTTACAAGAGTGAACGTGATTCTCACATGTCTTGTCCTTTCTAGGACAGGTCCACAGGCAGTGTAAACTGTTGCATAACTAACAGTATATATATACAGTATATATATATATATATTCATGTGCTGTATATATATACTGCTTACTGTATTTTTCATTCCATGCATCTGAATAAGTGGGTTTTAGCACATGAAAGCTTATGTCCAAATAAATTTGTTAGTCTCTAAGGTGCCACAAGGACTCCTCATTGTTTTTGCTGATACAGACTAACACGGCTACCTCTCTGAAACCTGTTGCATAACTATGGACTTCAATAGACATACTATGGTCTATTCACTTCAGTGGAATGAGAATGATTTACATCCGCTGGGAAGGAGTTGCATTGACTGCAGTGGGGCAATGCCTGATATACTCTAGATGGCCTTTGGGCCACATTAACATCAGCGGAGCTATGTTGAATCACACTAGCTGGCCCAAGGCTCATTGGTATGAGAATTTTCAAGGTATTTAGGTATCGAGTGTGATTTCATAAAACATAAAACTCAATGGTTTCATTGGGTGTTAGTTGCCCAGCTGCTTCTGAAAATCTCATTAGGTGCTTAAATAGCTATACAAGTCTGCCCATTGTGTATAAAAATATTTTGCATGCAGTCTCATTGAATCAGAATACTATATTTCATCCTAAATTAGTAATTATGATAAAAAATACCATTTATTTTCTCTGTTTTCTAATTTATTTTGAGACATTAAAACCATAAACATTTCAAAAATATATCTGTTAAGATCTGGAGCTGTCATTGTCATGTATCTTGGCATTGGGTCAGATATTATAATAGAACTATTTTTATTAAGGTACATTTTTATATAACTGTAAAAATACACTTTCAGCATGAGAAATTTTAGTTTTTCAAAAGGTCTCTTTTGGTGATAAGGGAATGTCTCAATCCCAACTACATATAAATGAAACCGTTGTTTTCTGTTAGCACAATTGAGTGGATAGTTCTCTGAAAACATCCATTGAATGTGCTGCGGCAGTCAAAAAAGTGAACAGAATGTTAGGAATCATCAAGAAAGGGACAGATAAGATAGAAAATATCATATTGCCTCTATATAAATCCATGGTACGCCCACACCTTAAATACTGTGTCTCCCCATCTCAAAAAAGATATATTGGAATTGGAAAAGGTTCAGAAAAGGGCAACAAAAATGATTAGGAGTATAGAATGGCTTCCGTATGAGGAGAGATTAATAAAACTGGGATTTTTCAGCTTGGAAAAGAGGCAACAAAGGGGGGATATGATAGCGGTCTATAAAATTATGAGTGGTATAGAGAAAGTAAATAAAGAAGTGTTATTTACTCCTTCTCATAATACAAGAACAAGGGGCCACCGAATGAAATTAATAGGTAGCAGGTTTAAAAGAAACACAAGAAAGTATTTTTTCATGCAATGCACTGTCAACCTCTGGAACTCCTTGCCAGAGGGTGTTGTGAAGGCCAATACTATAAGGGGGCTCAAAAGGGAGCTAGATAGATTCATGGAAGATAGGTCCATCAATGGCTATTAGCCAGGATGGGCAGGAATGTTGTCCCTAGCCTCTGTTTGCCAGAAGCTGGGATTGGGTGACAGAGCATGGATCACTTGATGATAACCTGTCTGTTCATTCCCTTTGGGGCACCTGCCATTGGCCACTGTCAGAGGACAGGATACTGGGCTTGATGGACCTTTGGTCTGACCCAGTATGGCTGTTGTTATGTTCTTATGTTCACAATAAATCGTTCACTGAGGTCAGGGGTTTCATGTCCAGTTATTGCTGCTGACTTATCTTAGAACCTCCATCATTTAATAACTTTTTGACCTTTTATTAAAGTGCTAGAAAAAGAAACATACAAAAAAACAGCTCTGGTATTTTTTAATAAATAAAGTATTAAGTAAGGATATCATGTCAACAATTACCGTGATTCCCTTTCCTTCTAGCCATATAGAGTGTTTTATATGGAAATCCTCCGTTTATGGGGGAGGGGTGGTTATTGTCAAGGAAACAGTGTTTTTGAGCAAGTTGATGTCAGTGGGAATACCCTGAATAGATAACATTGAACTTTAGATAAGGTGTAGACAAAAGCTATTGGTCCTTACATGGTCCCTAGGATGTGTCATTGAAGTAGATTCAAGAAGTATCTACATTAATAGCTGGCAAAGATGTATATAAACTTTGTAGTGTGTGGCATGAATAGGATTTTCAATATCTTCCTGTACCTAAACCCCTGCATCTGGTCCTGGCTACCATAGGCATAGAGCTATTACATGCATGATAAAGTCACTTGAGTGACGAGCTGGAGTGGAACTGAGTTTCTGGATCCCAGATAACTGGTTGAAGTGTTCTCCCAGAACTGGATGAATTGTTCTGAGTTAAGTGAGTGGAAAAGGCATTGGAGGGAACCATAACACAAAGCAGGGAAGGAAAATGAGAGTTGTGGGAGGAAGTGACAGCAGGAACCCACAGCTTGTATTCCCAGTGTTATTTGGGATGTAGGTGAACCAGTGGAGGGTGTGTGGGTGATGTCAGTTGATTCTCTCTGTCTGGCCAGTTTTGTCAGAACACCTTTCAGAATCTAGACACAGAAGGTGTAATGGTGTCATGGTGGATCTAGGATCTCATCATTTGGTGGAGTGGGCAACCAGAATGGTAAAGCTCTCTCCTTCCAGTCCACCCATCATCATCTGATCCCATGCAGTCACCCCCCAGATACTTGATATTCCAGAAGGTTTGGCATTCAACATTCACACATCATTTAGGTGATTTCAGCTGTGAACATTTCCACCCATTTCTTGACTCTCTGGGCTTCTTTGCATGACAATCCTCGAAAATCTTACCATACATGCCTCTGACCAACAGGACCTGTCTATGGAGCTATGCAAATTTACACCAACGTGGATCTAATGCTCTATTTTATGTCAATTTACCCTGGATTCTCCCTAAAGGGCAATTTTTAAATCTCAATTGGATGATTTCTTCTAAAAGATCTTCTGCAATTCAAACAAAAGTTAATTCAGGGAAGGCCTCTGGCCTTTGTTATTCAGAAGGTGAGATTAGATTATCACAATGGTCCTTTATAGCGTTATAATGTATGAATCTATGAATCTACCACTATGGTAAATGGATCTATTGAGACTAATTCTCATTGACACTGACAGAAATTTACATCACTCTAGCAGTGGAAAGGGGCTTTAAAATTTATATTTAGGCCATGTCTACAGTACAGACCTATAAAAAATCCACAACCATGAGCAACATAGTTATACCAAGATAACTGCCGGTGTAGACAGCACTGTGTGGATGGGAGAGCTTCTCCCATCAACGTAGCTACCACCTCTTGGGGAGATGGATTACCTACATTGACAGGAGAAGGGTGAAGCTGCACCACTGTAGCACTGCACATGAAGGGAAGCCCTTAGACTCATGGTGAGGTGCCTTTATATGACTGGATGGATATAAAATAACCTTAAGGTGTATTCCCAAAGGGACTTAGGTACCTAACTGACACTTTGAGTGCCTAAATCCCAGAATAAAGCATCACTGGTATTAAAAAAAAAAAAAAAGAACCCACTCAGCTGCTGCTGAAAATTGATGGGCCTCCAAACTCTCTCAGCACCTATGTTTTTGCAAAAAAACTCCCATAGGCTCCTAGGGGCATGCATACTGCTGTCCACTCAAAGCATCTGGGTGCTTTAGCCCTGGAGCAATTCATGAAGCAGGAGAAGATAGACGTTCTTCTGCCTCACTTGCTATAAGGCTGTGACTCTCCCGGAGGATATTCCAGATCATTAGGCACCTCGCTACCCCGCCCCCCCCAACCCTTAGTATGAGAAAGCCTTGTCAGTGCCTGCTGAGTGTAGCTCCCTGACTCCACCATCCAGAGGTGACACAGACCTTCCCCTCTTTGCCTATACAGGCTCTTGCAGGTTTGCAAGAGGCACACCCCAGGCCTGGAGCCCTCCAAGAATCCCCCTGGAGTCTCCAACCACTGATTCACTGGACATTCCAAGATTGACCACTCCCAAATGAGCATGATCCTCAACTGGTGTAAATCTCATAACTCTATTGACTTCATTGGAGCTATGCTAAATTAGAGTAGCTAAGGGCCGGGCAATGTTTCATGCAGATGTTACCAGGGTTAGCATGAGTCCAGATTTGCTAATGGATGGACAATTTGGAAACTAACTTCCTCATCGTTCAATGAGTATGAATCACTGATGACTTACATTGTGTGTAACCATTTAACTTGGTGCAAAGTTACCATGATTCTCCTCTCACCTACAGCAGCTTCAAACCAGAGCAGCTCAGATGTGGTCGCCAACACAAGATATAAGATGTTGGAGAATTGTGTCCATTGATTGCTTTGAAGTTATTTCAGATACAAACTACTGGAAGTGAGAAGAGAATGAAATGAGGAAAGCAAAGTGGATGGTGAAATGATACTAGTGGTATAAAGGAGTAGGGAATTCTAGATTAACACTCCTGATTCCTATTTACCCTAAGGGCTAGATTCACAAAGGGACTTAGGTGTTGTAACACTGAGCATCATCATCCCTAACTTATGGGCACCTAGAAAATCACTGAGCTGCACAAAGCCTGAGTCAGGCACTCAGGTGCCCTATACAATGAGTGGGGAGATAAATGCCTAACAATGGGATCCACAAAAGGCAGCAGGCTAGGTGGAACCCCACCTAAGCTCACCAATGGGAAATGACAAAGAGAGGGTGGTGTGCTAAGCCCCACCCCTCTTGGGACTTTGGCACCTGAACCCAGGCTAGAGGGAGACACCTACCTCTGCTTGGGATTTTCCACTGTGGGCCTTCTCTTGGAGGTGTTTCGTGCAAGAAGCGGGGGGGAGGCGCTCCCTCATAACTTTTAGCTCTGTGGTGAAGGCACTCTGCTGGGAGTGGGGAGATCCTGATTCATGTCTTTCCTCTGCCTGAGGAATCTGCCACCACTCTGGTGAGTGTTATGAGCATAGGGATAGTCTGTTGAAAGGTCTCCTTCAATGTCTCTTGTGGAAGCTGTTCCATTTTTGATAAACACTTCAAGAGTCATTGGGCTGGAGAGAGAGCAAGAAAATATGAGAATGATTTTTGTAGCCTAGTGGTTAGAACATGCCCTTAGGATGTGGCGGAACTAGGATCCTGTCTCTCTGCTGTAGTGAATTTCTTAAAAATATGTATTCACAGTGGAACAGTTTCAACAGGAGTCCAACACCAGCCTATCCCATAGGCCAGTGGTCAGGGCACTCACATAAGAAGGTCTATTGTGGTCATCTGCTCTGACTGCATGCCTGCCATAGGTTATATGGCTTCCCCCAAATTATTTTTTTCTTTGAACTAGAGAAGATCTTTAAAAAAATATCCTGTGTGGATTTTAAAATTGCCATTGAGGGAGAATCCACCAAATAATGGGAAAATGTTGTTAGCAGGACTAGATTTCCACTGGCATAAATTAGCGTAACTCCATTAAAATCAATGACCAAGGTCTTGTTGTCTTTCCTGTACTATACGTCTTGCAAGGAACAAAAGTTAAACTCTTCCTGTTTAAAAAAAAATGTTGATGAAATTCAGCCAAACTGGCACAAACTGGCTTGTTTATATGAAAGGAATTGTGCTAAGTGGTCTCCAACGCTCCTGGTAAATTAACTGCTTGTCCTGAAAATGAGCTTGAAAGAGTCTAAAAATGAGTGGAAATGTTTCCAGTTGAAATCACCAAAATGATTGCTGAATGTTGACGGGAGGAGGCTGCCGCACCTTCTGGAACATTATTTATCTGGGGGTCACTCAATGTGATCAGAGGGGACTGGCAGGAGAGAATTTTACCATCATGGCAGCCATCTCCACCAACTCCTGAGTCCCTCGATCCACCATGCCACCTTTCAAAATCTTGCCCATACCCTGAAAGGCATCCTGCCCAAAACTGGCCAGACAGAAGTAAACAAAATACATCACCCCCACTCCATTGGCTTTGGCTAAATCCCAAACAACACCCAGAATATGAGCCTAGGGGTACTGCTGTCATCCCCTCCCCCATGTCTCATTTTTCTCCCCTGATTTGTTTCTTCTCTTTCTTGCCTCTTTCCATTTATCTCTTGTCTTGGAAGAGTCTGACTTAGCCGCCATAACAGAACCAAACTTTGCAACGGTGCTGTAGTCCTGTGACCAGAATGTCAGCTAAAAACAACCCCTTAAGCAGCCTGGCCCTGGCACAAGTTTGACTGATCTCAGAGTGGCTGATCAGACCAAAAGGTGGCAGCTCACTTTTCTTTTCTTGCTGTTCTTTTCTCTGCCTTTTGATGTGTGTTTGTTTTGATGTGTGATGTGTGTTTGATGTTTGATGTGTGTTTGTTTTGATGTGTGATGTGTGTTTGATGTGTGGGCAATTCACTGACATCAATGTGGAGTGGTCTGGGAAGGTGCATGATGCAGGCATCTTCTGGAACACTGGCATATACAGAAAGCTGAAAGCAGGTACTTTCTTTCTAGACCAGAAGAGTCTAGTGAGGGATGTTGAAATGCCCTAGTGATCCTGGGACACCCAGCATACCCCTCACTCCCATGGCTCATGAAGCCTTACACAGGAAACCTGGAAGCAGCAAGGAACACTTCAACAATAGGTTGAATAGGTACAGAATGACTGTGGAATGTACATTTGGCAGATTAAAAGCACGCTGGTGCTGTCTTTATGACAGGTTAGATCTAAATGTGGAAAACATTCTCAAGGTCATAGGAGGCCTGCTTCACAGTCCATAATCTTTGTGAGGTTAAGTGTTAAAAGTTTCTCCCGGGGTGTAGCGCTGAAGCAGATTGCCTGGCTGCTGATTTTGGGCAACCTGATACCAGGGCTATTAGAGGAGCACAACAGGGGGCAATTTGAATCAGGGAGACTTTGAGTCAATATTTTGATAATGAGCACCTGTAAGGTGTATTTCTATACAGCAATCTGCCATGCTTCATTAATTTCTCTTCTTATTTTGCCTAAAACTTGTGATGATTCATAAGCAGGATTTGTAGCAAGCAAATGATTAAACTGCATGTATGTTTTACTACTAGCAGCAATCAGTATGTGTGGCACACAAATAAAGATTTGTTATCTTTCAGAGTTTTTATTTATTAAACACCAATTAACACACACAAAAGACTTGGTGGAAAGGGAGATATCAGTTGTTGGGATAGTGCTGAATTCTTATGAATTACTCTGGGTGACATGAGTCTGGTAAAGCTTGGTAATTCTAGACTTGCTGGAGGATTTTGGGAGCAGGGCCTCAGACAGGCTATATGGAAATTTACTGAAAGTGCTGCCATTGCACTTGAACACTGACACAACTATACACTTTGGATGTTTAACCAGGGGCTCTGTGTGTATTTGTGCTGATGTGGAAGGATTTTGGTCATGGTCAATCATGTTCTCCAAACAAATCATGCAGAAAATACATAGATGGTGAATTTTGATTGACTGACCTGGGTCAACTAACCCTGTAAAACCACACAACCACAAGAGCTGACCCCAAAAGGTGATTGACTGATGAGTGAATGATTGATGAGAGATTAAATGTCAGCTGGCCTTCAGTCTGTCCATGTTGTCCCTTCCAAAAAAATATTAATCAGAAAAACAAGTTATGTAATGCCAATGTGGCATATTTCGGGGACATGTGACTCCTTCAAGAAAGGGGGCATAAGTATTGGGGAATATCATATGCTCAGCTGTCACCCCAATTAACATCTGAAGAGGCCTGTGATGCCATAAGATAAACAACCCAGGGTAGCCAACACCCTGCTCTGAGGGATTTTTGGGGACTTTGAGCCAGAGGGTTTAAGGGTAGCGAACGCCCTGGACACTGAGATGTTCTGGGAAGTTGCAAGGAATGTGTGGGAGGAGTTTGGAAAGGGACTGGAAAACAGTTCTGTATCAGTTACAGGGTGTGGGGTTGAGCATGCATCTGTTCTGACCACAGCGTGATTAGGGACTTCAACAAGGGGGGAGGGATAGCTTAGTGGTTTGAGCATTGGCCTCCTAAACCCAGGGTTGTGAGTTCAATCCTTGAGGGGGCCACTTAAGGATCTAGGGCAAAATCAGTACTTGGTCCTGCTAGTGAAGGCAGGGGGCTGGACTTGATGACCTTTCAGGGGTCCCTTCCAGTTCTATGAGATAGGTATATTTCAGTTTGCTTTTCCATGATTTTTAGCATCCACTCATGGGACTTTAGAATGCTCTCCTCATTCTCCTTTCTGTCCTACCTTTCCATTTCCAATGGGGGAAGGAACAAAGCAGCTCTGCCAAGGAACCTTCAGCAGAGGATTGGTGAGTACCTCCAGGAAAGTTTCCTGACATCTGTTGTCTGCTTGGATGAACAGTGGAATGTGGAGCACCCTCAAACACAGTTAGTCCTGTACATTTCCATCCCTTCATCCACTTCTAGAATACACAGAACAAAGCACAACTCTATCTCTTATAACCAGGCAGCATCAACCAAAAAAGATCACTCACCAGGACTCTCCTCTCCTGAATTATGCACTCCAGAAATGGACTGCTGGTACTGGCTAGACCCCTTCGGAGTGCAGAAGAGTTTCTGACTCACTGTGCCACTAGATGACCCTGCTGTGTGCTCCACAATGTCCTCCAACTCCACCTCCTCATCCAAGATTTTGTCCTCAGGATTAGGCCCAATGTCCTCTGCCTTCGGCCCTGCCAAAGTGTCCACGGGGCTCTTGGCAGTGGAGGTGGGGTCATCGCCAAGGATGGTATCCAGCTGTTTATAGAAGTAGCAGCTCTTGGGCACAGCACCAGAGCGACCCTTGTCTTCTGGTATGCCTGCCTGAGTGCCTTTATTTTCCCTTTACACTGCACCATTTCCCATTTATAGTCCTTTTCACAAAATCCACAAGAAATCTGCCCATAGGTATCGAAGTTCCTACAGTTGGAGTGGAGCTGGGACTGGACAGCCTCCTCTCCCCATATGCTCAGCAGATCCAACAGCTCCACAGTGGTCCATGCGGGAGAGCATTTGCCACATGGAGCCACAATAGTCAGCTGGGAAGATGCAATGTGAGCTCTCCACACCGAGTAAACTGGAAGTGGAATGTCAAAAATTCCCGGGCCTTTAAAGGTGATGGGGCTGATGGTTGTTTACTTTGCTGCAGGGCAGCAGAGTTCGAACTGCTGACCAGAGCAGTCAGGATGGGCATTGTGGGACACCTCCTGGAGGCCATTTACAGTGACAAAACAAGAGTGGTTTATACACTGACCCTTTGTCAATAAAAGTTTGCTACAAAAAGCTCTATGACTCTCGTCAAGGTGGTTTTATTTGGTTGGTAAAACAGGATAATTTTGTCAGCAAAAGGAGCATTATAGTGTGTGCACCTCCCCTGTTTTGTTTACAAGAGCTGCCTTTTCCCAGCAAAAGTGTTGTAGTTTAGACAAGGGCTGAGAGAGGTAGTTAAGCTGACATAAAGCCTGGTGTAGCCATCAGTAGGTCAACAGAAGAATTCTTCTCTCAAGCTAGCTGTCATCTCTTGCAGGGGTGGATTTACTACCAGTGACAGAAAACCCCCTTTTGTTGATGTAGGAAGTGTTTACACTATGGCACTTTAGCGGAATAGCTGAAGCACCACAGATGTGCCGCTGTAATGCTTGTAGTGTAGCCATATGCAAAGACAATGTGGGGAAAACTCTCATTTTTCTGGATTTTCAAGAACACAGTTGTTGTTGGGGGCACTGCTACTTTTAAAAATGGAAGTGTTACTTTCTCTTGTAAAGTAGCATTTTCAACACTTTGTTACTATTTTCCTACTGCCAAAAGTTGGAAAATAGAAAAAAAAGTTTGAAATGGTTTTACTCTATTTTCAAAATTTCTCACATTGTGGGAAAATCAAAGTTTCCTGATAAGAAAATATTTAAGAGGATTTTTCCTGTCAAAATTCTGGTGTCTTACAATAAGAATCCTTAATTCACCAGCCAGCTGGAATCCAGTGGTGAGAATCGCTATCCAGCGGTGAGAATCTTCTAAGACTAGACGAGCATCTCACATCCCGTTTGCTTCAAAGTCAATGAGATTTGGGTGCATGACTCCCTTTGATAATCTCAGTTGTATGTTATTTGTAGGCCTTGTGCTGAGTCTCGGCAGAGGGAGGGGCTGGAATTTGCCCTAAGTGAAGAACCTTGATAAATCCTTTGTTTGCCACCTTCTTACTCATGGTCACGAGAACTTCACATTAACTGCATGGAAAATGGAATTAACATGTGGCTACAGAGCAGAGATGGGCCTTGTCACCGTGCCTCAGTGGGTCGCTTCTGATAATATCATATTCTGGACATACTGCTGAGAAATGGGGAAGACCCACCCCCAAACTGGTGGTTATTCTTCCATAAGATATAACAAACCTTTACTGTCTCACCACACTGGTTAACAGGAAGTCAGAAATGCAGTCTTCCACCACCCAGTCACTAGATTAAATGATGAGCGGTTATTTAAAGCCAATGTAATCAAACAAAGGGTTCTTCTAATCCCAAGAGATCAGCCACATAGCCAGGTCAATATACAATTCAGATCTTACCCAATAATCAAGCTGTTGCCAATCCATTATTATCTAACATCAAAAAGCTTATTTATAAGAGAAAAGATAGAGGAGAGAGTTAAAATGGTCAAAGGAATCAAATACATACAACCATGGCAGAGTTCTTGTATCAGGTTTGAAGCAGTGAAGGAATAAACTGCTGGCTTGAATAGTGTCTGGTAACTTCCAAAAGATTGGAAGGCCCTCAGGCCATGAGTTGAGATGCTCCTTTTAGTGTAAATCCATAGTCCAGAGATCAGAGCAGGAAAGAGGCAAAAATGGAGATGCTTGCAGGGCCTTTTATTCTTTCTCCCATGTTGAGGGAAATCTCTCAGTCTAAAGAACAGATACAAGATGGAGTCTAGGGTCATATGAGCAAATTTAATGCCCTTGCATGCTTCAAAGACTCATAGTAGGAGCCATTACCCATATTCTGACTAAATCGTCCTCAGGAAGGCACATCAGGTGGGGATGGGCTTCTTCTATGGTCTTTTGTGCAAGCTAAGTGTCCTTCAATGGGCCATTGACAATGTGCTGGCCAGACTGGATGTAATCTAACTATCTTGTGGGTAAGCAACAAAGAGTCCTGTGGCACCTTATAGACTAACAGATGTATTGGAGCATAAGCTTTCGTGGGTGAATACCCACTTGTCTGACAAAGTGGGTATTCACCCAGGAAAGCTTATGCTCCAATACATCTGTTAGTCTATAAGGTGCCACAGGACTCTTTGTTGCTTTTTACAGATCCAGACTAACACGACTACCCCTCTGATACTTGATACCTTGTGGGTGTTACCACAGGAGCAAACACATTTGAAATACAGGTTGTGATGGGGCAAGGCCAGATGGCTATAGGAAAGTAGTGGGAGATAGATATATTAGCCCCAGGTTAAACAAATCCCTGGTACCAGGATAAGTAAGTGGCAGCTGCTCCAGGTCAATTAAGACACCTGGGGCCAATTAAGAGCTTTCCAGAAGGCAGGGAGGATGTTAGGTTGATTGGGACACCTGAAGCCAATCAGGGGCTGGCTGAAACTAGTTAAAAGCCTCCCAGTTAGTCAGGTGGGGGCGGATGTCAGGAGCTGTGAGAAGTTACGTTGTTGGAGAGACTGAGCTGTACACACCATATTAGGCACAAGGAAGGAGGCCTTGAGGTTAGGGTGAAGTGGAGCTTGAGGAAGTGGGGGCTGCTGTGGGGAAGTAGCCCAGGGAATTGTACGTGTCCTGTTCCTAAAAGGTCAGCTACCATAGCTGATACTATTAGGGTCCCTGGGCTGGAGCCTGGTGTAGAATGGAACATACAGTAAGAAGATATTTATACATACAGAGAACATGAGAAGGTGGAAGTAGCCATACCAACTGTAAGAGGCTAATTAATTAAGAGAAGCTATTAGCAGCGGAGAAAAACTTTTGAAGTGATAATCCAAATGGCCCATTTCGGACAGTTGACACGAAAGTGTGAGGCTACTTCAACATGGGGAAATAGATTCAATTAGTGTAATGACCGAGCCATTCCCAGTCTCTTTTCAAACCTAAGTTAATGGTATCTAGTTTGCATATTAATTCAAGTTCAGCAGCCTCTCGTTGGAGTCTGTCTTTGAAGCTTTTCTGTTGCAAAATTGCCACCTTAACGTCTGCCACTGAGTGATTAGAGAGGTTGAAGTGTTCTCCCACTGGTTTTTGAATGTTATGATTCCTGATGTCAGATTTGTGTCCATTTATTCTTTTGCGAAGAGTCTGTCTGGTTTGGCCAATGTACATGGCAGAGGGGCATTGCTGGCACATGATGGCATATATCACATTGGTAGATGTGCAGGTGAACGAGCCCCTGATGGCATGACTGATGTGATTAGGTCCTATGATGGTGTCACTTGAATAGATATGTGGACAGAGTTGGCAGCAGGGTTTGTTGCAAGGGTAGGTTCCTGGGTTAGTGTTTTTGTTGTATGGTGTGTGCTTGCTGGTGAGTATTTGCTTCAGGTTGGGGGGCTGTCTGTAAGCGAGGACAGGTCTGTCTCCCAAGATCTGTGAGAGTGAGGGATCATCTTTCAGGATAGGTTGTAGATCTTTGATGATGTGCTGGAGAGGTTTTAGTTGGGGGCTAAAGGTGACGGCTAGTGGCATTCTGTTATTTTCTTTGTTGGGCCTGTCCTGTAGTAGGTGACTTCTGGGTACTCTTCTGGCTCTGTCAATCTGTTTTTTCACTTCAGCAGGTGGGTATTGTAGTTTTAAGAATGCTTGATAGAGCTCTTGTAGGTGTTTGTCTCTGTCTGAGGGATTGGAGCAAATGCGGTTGTATCTTAGAGCTTGGCTGTAGACAATGGATCGTGTGGTGTGTCCTGGATGGAAGCTGGAGGCATGTAGGTAAGTATAGCGGTCAGTAGGTTTCCGGTATAGGGTGGTGTTTATGTGACCATCGCTTATTAGCACAGTAGTGTCTAGGAAATGGACCGCTTGTGTGGACTGGTCTAGGCTGAGGTTGATGGTGGGATGGAAATTGTTGAAATCATGGTGGAATTCCTCAAGGGCTTCTTTTCCATGGGTCCAGATGATGAAGATGTCATCAATGTAGCGCAAGTAGAGTAGGGGCGTTAGGGGACGAGAGCTAAGGAAGCGTTGTTCTAAGTCAGCCATAAAAATGTTGGCATACTGTGGGGCCATGCGGGTACCCATAGCAGTGCCACTGACTTGAAGGTATATATTGTCCCCAAATGTGAAATAGTTGTGGGTAAGGACAAAATCACAAAGTTCAGCCACCAGGTTTGCCGTGGCATTATCGGGGATACTGTTCCTGATAGCTTGTAGTCCATCTTTGTGTGGAATGTTGGTGTAGAGGGCTTCTACATCCATAGTGGCCAGGATGGTGTTTTCTGGAAGATCACCGATAGATTGTAGTTTCCTCAGGAAGTCAGTGGTGTCTCGAAGATAGCTGGGAGTGCTGGTAGCATAGGGTCTGAGGAGAGAGTCCACATAGCCAGACAATCCTGCTGTTAGGGTGCCAATGCCTGAGATGATGGGGCGTCCAGGATTTCCAGGTTTATGGATCTTGGGTAGCAAATAGAATACACCTGGTCGGGGTTCTAGGGGTGTGTCTGTGTGGATTTGCTCTTGTGCTTTTTCAGGGAGTTTCTGGAGCAGATGGTGTAGTTTCTTTTGGTAAGCCTCAGTGGGATCAGAGGATAATGGCCTGTAGAATGTGGAGTTAGAGAGCTGTCTAGCAGCCTCTTGTTCATATTCCAACTTATTCATGATGACGACAGCACCTCCTTTGTCAGCCTTTTTGATTATGATGTCAGAGTTGTTCTTGAGGCTGTTGATGGCATTGTGTTCAGCACGGCTGAGGTTATGGGGCAAGTGATGCTGCTTTTCCACAATTTCAGCCCGTGCACGTCGACGGAAGCAATCTATGTAGAAGTCCAGTCTGTTGTTTCGACCTTCAGGAGGAGTCCATGCAGAATCCTTCTTTTTGTAGTGTTGGTAGGAAGGATACTGTGGGTTAGTATGTTGTTCAGAGGTGTGTTGGAAATATTCTTTGAGTCGGAGACATTGAAAGTAGGATTCTAGGTCACCGCAGAACTGTATCATGTTCGTGGGCCTGGAGGGACAAAAGGAGAGGCCCCGAGATAGGACAGACTCTTGTGTATGTATAAATATCTTCTTACTGTATGTTCCATTCTATGCATCCGAAGAAGTGGACTGTAGCCCACAAAAGCTTATGCTCAAATAAATTTGTTAGTCTCTAAGGTGCCACAAGTACTCCTGTTCTTTTTATATAACAGTGATAGCAAAAATGATATACATGGTCATATTTTAACCATATAACATCACAAGCCTGAGCCATAATTCTTGCATCTCAACACCCCAAAATGATTGGAAAATTAATAGCTTTCTCTGTAATGGGCCAGTCAAGCTAAAACCCCCACACTAGCCTATGTGGCTGAGATGCAATACTATCTTCAGCTACAAAAAATTACAAACAGAGACATAGAGACTCACACACATAACAAATGGAAGAAAGAAGAATTTGACGGTAATTCATAGACGCTAGGAATTGCAGAAAATTGATAAGGGAAGCAAAGAAACACAAGGAGAAATCTATGCCCAGGAGAGTTAAGGGATTATAAGTGTTAGAGGGCTTTCCCTCAACCCTCCCACTTCCCTGGTTCTTGTCATGCAGACAGCAAGCAGCAAAAGACCAGAAGTCTGAAGTGCAGACAATGCAATGTTTATTGGGGTTAGTTTCCAAGCAAGCATATTCCGAAGCTCTTCACACCAGTTGGGCTTATCTCTATACACCGATAGAGTTTGTTCCCCGGTGTTCTGTTCCCATCTCTGATGCTGCAGAGCATTTACCCCATGTCCCCCTTCCCAGCTCTGACGCAGCAGAGCGTTTACCTCATGTCCCCCTTCCCAGCTTTGACACCGCATAGCCTTGCCTGTGTCCCAGTTCCCCGTTCCCTCTTCCCATTCCCCCCCACTTAGCAAACATGATTCCAAATTCCCTTCCCCCACTTCCTGTTTGACCCCAATTTATATAGTAATATTCTCAGCTATACCTTAACCAATCATTTTACTGAAATTTAACTAACCAATCCTAACATATTGTAACATAATTCTCTAACCAATTATATCCCACTACCCTAATTAACTTACACTTAGCAAAATTACGTATACAGCAGACAGAAACAATTAGATTAACAATAGAGAAGTGGGGGCCATAAAGATAAAACAATACAGAAAGGAGGTTTTCACAACCACAACCATTGATAAGTGATTTCTTGTCATACAGGATGCTATCAAACTAAGTTTTCTTTAACCATCTTAAGATCTGTTTTTTTATCTGATGGTGAAGGACACTATCAGGACAGGATTGT
Organism: Platysternon megacephalum; assembly: GCA_003942145.1. Lineage (NCBI taxonomy): Eukaryota > Metazoa > Chordata > Testudines > Platysternidae > Platysternon > Platysternon megacephalum. The sequence continues at coordinate 92,821 of QXTE01000251.1, forward strand.
CTTCCTAACAGCCCAATACAATCTTATTTCAGTGTGACTAGTTTGGGATGTGACCCTACACTTCCCAGCTTATGGCTGCCCTTGCTGCTTAGCCAACCGCCTTAGCCTATGAATAAGGCCTCAGACTATCCTAGTGAGAGAAGTTCCATACACAGGCGGACTGTGATTTTGATCCTTTGCTTTTATACCCCTGTAATTTGCTAAGTGATAAAAATACAACTAAGTTCTTAAAGTATAGGCTTTACAGGCAGGCCTGAATATCTATATTCTAACAATAAGGAGGAGTTTTTATAGTATATTAGCAAAAAAAAAAAAAAGATTCTTGACAAAGGCATTGATCCATTAGATTAAGATTGTAGAATTAATAATAAAACAGAAAAGGAAGAAGAGTTCAAAAATATTTCTGTGCTGGAAACAGAAGATGATTTAATGTCATTATATAATAATGATAACACTCTCTCCATTCCACTAGTATCTCAGGAGGATGTTAAACAGCAGCAACTAAAGTTAGATATTTTTAAATCAGTAGGTCCAGCCCACTTCCATGGAACAGTTTTAAAAGATCTGGCTGAAGAGCTTGCAAGATTGTTTACACTGGTTGTCAATGAGTGTTGGAAAGTTGGGGAATTTCCAGAAGACAGGAATAAAGCTAATCTTGTGTCAATATTTAAAAAGGGAAAATGGGACAACCAATTTAATTATAGGCTTCAGTGCAACATTGATCATGAGTAAGATAATGTAACACATAATATGGGACTTGATTAGAAAAGAATGCTAATAAAATTAAGGCCTATCAACATGGGTTCATGGGAAACAGATTCTTTCAAACTAACATAATATTATTTTCTGATGACTGTACAAGTTTCATAAAGGTAATAGTATTGATGTAATAGACTTCTGTAAGGCATTTTATTTGATTCAACTTGATATTTGATTAAAAAACTTTAAATTTAATATGCCACACATGAAATGGAATAAAAGCTGTCTCACTGCTAAGTCTCAAAATATAATTGTAAATGGGGAATCATTTATCAAATGGGTATGCTTCTTGAAGAGTCCCATGGGAATCATTTGTTGGCCCTAAGTTATTTAACATTTTTATTAATGACCTAAAAGAAAACATGAAATCATCACTGATTTGCAGATACCACAAAATTTGGGGAAGTGGTAAATAATGAAGAGGACATGTCACTGATACAGAGTGATCTTGATCTCTTGGTAAACTAGGAGTGAGCAAAGCATTTGAATATGGCTAAATATAAATGTGTACATCTAGGAAAAAAGAATGCCAGCCATATACATACAGGATGGGGGACTCTAACCTGGGATGCAGTGACTCTGAAAAAGATTTGGGGATGGTGGTGGATTATCAGCTGAACATGAGCTCCCAGTGTGATGGTGTGATCAAAAATGCTAATTATCAGAGGGGTAGCCATGTTAGTCTGGATCTGTAAAAGCAGCAAAGAATCCTGTGGCACCTTATAGACTAACAGACGTTTTGCAGCATGAGCTTTTGTGGGTGAATACCCACTTCTTCGGATGCAAGTAGTGGAAATTTCCAGAGGCAGGTACATATATGCAAGCAAGAAGCAAGCTAGAGATAACGAGGTTAGTTCAATCAGGGAGGATGAGGCCCTGTTCTAGCAGTAGAGGTGTGAAAACCAAGGGAGGAGAAACTGGTTCTGTAGTTGGCAAGCCATTCACAGTCTTTGTTTAATCCTGAGCTGATGGTGTCAAATTTGCAGATGAACTGAAGCTCAGCAGTTTCTCTTTGAAGTCTGGTCCTGAAGTTTTTTTGCTGTAGGATGGCCACCTTAAGATCTGCTATTGTGTGGCCAGGGAGGTTGAAGTGTTCTCCTACAGGTTTTTGTATATTGCCATTCCTAATATCTGATTTGTGTCCATTTATCCTTTTCCTTAGAGACTGTCCAGTTTGGCCGATGTACATAGCAGAGGGGCATTGCTGGCATATGATGGCGTATATTACATTGGTGGATGTGCAGGTGAATGAACCAGTGATGGTGTGGCTGATCTGGTTAGGTCCTGTGATGGTGTCGCTGGTGTAGATATGTGGGCAGAGTTGGCATCGAGGTTTGTTGCATGGATTGGTTCCTGAGCTAGAGTTACTATGGTGCGGTGTGCAGTTACTGGTGAGAATGTGCTTCAGGTTGGCAGGTTGTCTGTGGGCGAGGACTGGCCTGCCACCCAAGGTTTGTGAAAGTGTGGGATCATTGTCCAGGATGGGTTGTAGATCCCTGATGATGCGTTGGAGGGGTTTTAGCTGGGGACTGTATGTGATGGCCAGTGGAGTCCTGTTTCCCTTCATCCCCTTAAAACCTATAAACCAAACTACATTCCAAACTTCTTGCTTTAAACAACCCTTTCATTAACTAGGAGACAATGCAGGCAGAAGCCCATCAGCAGAGTGGGGGCTATCCAGTTTATTGCATTGAGTGCAGCATGTATGACTACCTGCCCTGTGGGTGAGTGGCATATGTGTGCATTCGGTGCAAGGAGCTCCTGGGCCTCACAGACCACGTACGGACTTTGGAGGCCAGGGTGGCCGAACTGGAGGAGCTAAGGGAGGCAGAGAGGTATGTTGATGAGGCTTTCCGGGACACTGTAGAATTGTCCCACCTCTGGTCAGACAGCCCCTGCGCTGTTGAGGAGGATGAAAGGCCCAGGGAAGCAGAGCAGTCAACGGGAGCAGAGAGAAACCTTCCCATAGTTGGGACCCTCCTTCCAGATGGTGCGGGGGTATCCTCTCGCACTGAGGTTACCTCTCCAAGGGAGGGAACTCCAGTTGCTAGGAAAAGGCAGGTGTTAGTAATGGGAGATTTGATCATTAGAAACGTAGATAGCTGGGTTTGTGATGACCGGGAGAACCGTANTCAGCAGAGTGGGGGCTATCCAGTTTATTGCATTGAGTGCAGCATGTATGACTACCTGCCCTGTGGGTGAGTGGCATATGTGTGCATTCGGTGCAAGGAGCTCCTGGGCCTCACAGACCACGTACGGACTTTGGAGGCCAGGGTGGCCGAACTGGAGGAGCTAAGGGAGGCAGAGAGGTATGTTGATGAGGCTTTCCGGGACACTGTAGAATTGTCCCACCTCTGGTCAGACAGCCCCTGCGCTGTTGAGGAGGATGAAAGGCCCAGGGAAGCAGAGCAGTCAACGGGAGCAGAGAGAAACCTTCCCATAGTTGGGACCCTCCTTCCAGATGGTGCGGGGGTATCCTCTCGCACTGAGGTTACCTCTCCAAGGGAGGGAACTCCAGTTGCTAGGAAAAGGCAGGTGTTAGTAATGGGAGATTTGATCATTAGAAACGTAGATAGCTGGGTTTGTGATGACCGGGAGAACCGTATGGTGACTTGCCTGCCTGGTGCGAAGGTTGCGGATCTCTCGAGGCATCTAGACAGACTTATGTGTAGTGCTGAGGAGGAGTCGGTGGTCATGGTACATGTAGGTACCAATGACATAGGGAAGGGTAGGAGAGACGTCCTGGAGGCCAAATTTAGGCTGCTAGGGAAGAGACTGAAATCCAGGACCTCTATGGTGGCTTTCTCAGAAATGCTCCCAGTTCCACGCGCAGGGCCAGGTAGGCAGGTGGAGCTTCAGAGTCTCAATGCGTGGATGAGACGATGGTGTAGAGAGGAGGGGTTTACATTCATTAGGAACTGGGAAAACTTTTGGGATGGGGGGAGCCTATACAGGAGAGATGAGCTCCACCTAAACCAAAGTGGAACCAGACTGCAGGCACTAAACATTAAAAAGGTTGTAGAGCAGTTTTTAAACTAGGAGATGGGGGAAAGCCAACTGCTGCAGAGGAGCATGTGGACTGGACAGAGACTTCTCTTAGGGGAGAGTCTAATGGTAGAGAATCTCCAGGTTATAGTCAGGAGCAGAGGATGGAAGAGGATAATGTAAGGGCCAGATCAGATGATAAACATTCACATAAAAAAGAATCTGACACATCAGAAAAGGGCAGACAAATAAACAGTGACAAGTTTTTAAAGTGCTTGTACACAAATGCTAGAAGTCTAAATAATAAGATGGGTGAACTAGAGTGCCTTGTGATAAAGGAGGATATTGATATAATAGGCATCACAGAAACCTGGTGGACTGAGAGCAATCAATGGGACACAATCATTCCGGGGTACAAAATATATCGGAAGGACAGAACAGGTCGTGCGGGGGAGTGGGGGAGTGGCAGTATATGTGAAAGAAAATGTAGAATCAAATGAAGTAAAAATCTTAAGTGAATCCACATGTTCCATAGAATCTCTATGGATAGAAATTTCATGCTCTAATAAGAATATAACATTAGGGATCTATTATCAACCACCTGACCAGGACAGTGATAGTGATGATGAAATGCTAAGGGAAATTAGAGAGGCTATCAAAATTAAGAACTCAATAATAGTGGGGGATTTCAATTATCCCCATATTGACTGGGAACATTTCACTTCAGGACGAAATGCAGAGATAAAATTTCTCGATACTTTAAATGACTGCTTCATGGAGCAGCTGGTACGGGAACCCACAAGGGGAGAGGCAACTCTAGATTTAGTCCTGAGTGGAGCGCAGGAGCTGGTCCAAGAGGTAACTATAACAGGACCGCTTGGAAATAGTGACCATAATACAATAGCATTCAACATCCCTGTGGTGGGAAGAACATCTCAACAGCCCAACACTGTGGCATTTAATTTCAAAAGGGGGAACTATGCAAAAATGAGGGGGTTAGTTAAACAGAAGTTAAAAGGTACAGTGACTAAAGTGAAATCCCTGCAAGCTGCATGGGCGCTTTTTAAAGACACCATAATAGAGGCCCAACTTCAATGTATACCCCAAATTAAGAAACACAGTAAAAGAACTAAAAAAGAGCCACCGTGGCTTAACAACCATGTAAAAGAAGCAGTGAGAGATAAAAAGACTTCCTTTAAAAAGTGGAAGTCAAATCCTAGTGAGGCAAATAGAAAGGAGCATAAACACTGCCAAATTAAGTGCAAGAATGTAATAAGAAAAGCCAAAGAGGAGTTTGAAGAACGGCTAGCCAAAAACTCCAAAGGTAATAACAAAATGTTTTTTAAGTACATCAGAAGCAGGAAGCCTGCTAAACAACCAGTGGGGCCCCTTGATGATCAAAATACAAAAGGAGCGCTTAAAGATGATAAAGTCATTGCGGAGAAACTAAATGGATTCTTTGCTTCAGTCTTCACGGCTGAGGATGTTAGGGAGATTCCCCAACCTGAGCTGGCTTTTGTAGGTGACAAATCTGAGGAACTGTCACAGATTGAAGTGTCACTAGAGGAGGTTTTGGAATTAATTGATAAACTCAACATTAACAAGTCACCGGGACCAGATGGCATTCACCCAAGAGTTCTGAAAGAACTCAAATGTGAAGTTGCGGAACTATTAACTAAGGTTTGTAACCTGTCCTTTAAATCGGCTTCGGTACCCAATGACTGGAAGTTAGCTAATGTAACGCCAATATTTAAAAAGGGCTCTAGGGGTGATCCCGGCAATTACAGACCGGTAAGTCTAACGTCGGTACCGGGCAAATTAGTTGAAACAATAGTAAAGAATAAAATTGTCAGACACATAGAAAAACATAAACTCTTGAGCAAGAGTCAACATGGTTTCTGTAAAGGGAAATCGTGTCTTACTAATCTATTAGAGTTCTTTGAAGGGGTCAACAAACATGTGGACAAGGGGGATCCGGTGGACATAGTGTACTTAGATTTCCAGAAAGCCTTTGACAAGGTCCCTCACCAAAGGCTCCTACGTAAATTAAGCTGTCATGGGATAAAAGGGAAGGTCCTTTCATGGATTGAGAACTGGTTAAAGGACAGGGAACAAAGGGTAGGAATTAATGGTAAATTCTCAGAATGGAGAGAGGTAACTAGTGGTGTTCCCCAAGGGTCAGTCCTAGGACCAATCCTATTCAATTTATTCATAAATGATCTGGAGAAAGGGGTAAACAGTGAGGTGGCAAAGTTTGCAGATGATACTAAACTACTCAAGATAGTTAAGACCAAAGCAGATTGTGAAGAACTTCAAAAAGATCTCACAAAACTAAGTGATTGGGCAACAAAATGGCAAATGAAATTTAATGTGGATAAATGTAAAGTAATGCACATTGGAAAAAATAACCCCAACTATACATACAACATGATGGGGGCTAATTTAGCTACAACGAGTCAGGAAAAAGATCTTGGCGTCATTGTGGATAGTTCTCTAAAGATGTCCACGCAGTGTGCAGAGGCGGTCAAAAAAGCAAACAGGATGTTAGGAATCATTAAAAAGGGGATAGAGAATAAGACTGAGAATATATTATTGCCCTTATATAAATCGATGGTACGCCCACATCTCGAATACTGTGTACAGATGTGGTCTCCTCATCTCAAAAAAGATATACTGGCACTAGAAAAGGTTCAGAAAAGGGCAACTAAAATGATTAGGGGTTTGGAACGGGTCCCATATGAGGAGAGATTAAAGAGGCTAGGACTCTTCAGCTTGGAAAAGAGGAGACTAAGGGGGGATATGATAGAGGTATATAAAATCATGAGTGATGTGGAGAAAGTGGATAAGGAAAAGTTATTTACTTATTCCCATAATACAAGAACTAGGGGTCACCTAATGAAATTAATAGGCAGCAGGTTTAAAACAAATAAAAGAAAGTTCTTCTTCACGCAGCGCACAGTCAACTTGTGGAACTCCTTACCTGAGGAGGTCGTGAAGGCTAGGACTATAACAGCGTTTAAAAGAGAACTGGATAAATTCATGGTGGTTAAGTCCATTAATGGCTATTAGCCAGGATGGGTAAGGAATGGTGTCCCTATCCTCTGTTTGTCAGAGGGTGGAGATGGATGGCAGGAAAGAGATCACTTGATCATTGCCTGTTAGGTTCACTCCCTCTGGGGCACCTGGCATTGGCCACTGTCAATAGACAGGATACTGGGCTAGATGGACCTTTGGTCTGACCCGGTACGGCCGTTCTTATGGTCTTAAGTCTAGTGGAAGTGGAAGTCTTCTACTAGTACAAGGTGAAAATGTTTTAACTGCTGTAGACCCCTTAATAGCCAAGCATTTAAACACATGCCTAACTTTGAACATATAAGAACATAAGAACTTCAGTGCTGGGCAAATTGGTTGAAACTATAGTAAAGAACAGAATTATCAGACACATAGATGAACATGATTTGTTGGGGAAGAGTCAACATGGTTTTTGTAAAGGGAAATCATGCCTCACCAATTTGCCAGAATTCTTTGAGGGGTTCAACAAGCATGTGGACAAGGGTGATCTAGTGGATATAGTGTGCTTAGATGTTCAGAAAGCCTTTGACAAGTTCCCACACCAAAGGCCCTTACGCAAAGTAAGCCGTCACAGGAGAAGAGGGAAGGTCCTCTCCTGGATCAGTAACTGGTTAAAAGATAGGCAACAAAGGGTGGGACTAAATGGTCTGTACTGGGTCCAGTACTGTTCAACATATTCATAAATGATCTGGAAAAAGAGGTAAACAGTGAACTGGCAACATTTGCACATGATACAAAACTACTCAAGATAGTTAAGTCCAAAGCAGACTGCAAAGAGGTACAAAGGAATCTCACAAAACTGGGTGACTGGACAACAAAAAGGCAGATGAAATTCACTGTTGATAAATGCAAAGTAATGCACACTGGAAAATAGAATCCCAACTATACATATAAAATGATGGGGTCTAAATTAGCTGTTACCACTCATGAAAGAGATCTTGGAGTCATTGAGGATAGTTCTCTGAAAACATCGACTCAATGTGCAGCAGCAGTCAAAAAAGCAAACAGAATGTTGGGAATGATTAGGAAAGGGATAGATAATAAGACAGAAAATATCATATTGCCTCTATATAAATTCATGGTACACCCACATCTTGAACACTGCATGCAGATGTTATCACCCCATCTCAAAAATATATATATTGGAATTGGAAAAGGGCAACAAAAATGATTAGGGGTATGGAAAAGCTTCCATCTGAGGAAAGATTGAAAAGACTGGAACTTTTCAGCTTGGAAAAGAGACGACCATGGGTGGAAATGATAGAGGTCTATAAAATCATGCCTGGTGTGTAGAAAGTAAATAAGTCATAACAAAAGAACTAGGGGTCACCAAATGAAATTAATAGGCAGCAGATTTAAAACAAATGAAAGGAAGTATTTCTTCACACAACTCACAGTCAATCTGTGGAACTCTTTGCCAGAGGATGTTGTGAAGGCCTAGACACTAACAGGATTAAAAAAAGAACTAGATAAGTTCCTGGAGGATAGGTCCATCAATTATTAACAAGGATGTGCAGGGATGCAAAACCATGTTCAGAACTGTCCCTAGCCTCTGTTTGCCAGAAGCTGGGAATGGGCAACTGGGGATGGATCACTTGATGATTACCTATTCTGTTCATTCTCTCTGGGGCACCTGGCATTGGCCACTGTCAGAAGACAGGATACTGGACTAGATGGACCTTTGGTCTGACCCAGTATGGCCATTCTCATGTTCTTATGTTCTTATTAAGTCTGAGGATGAACTCCAGGCCTCACTGAAGCCAAGGTCAAAATTTCTATTGACACCCATCAATGGGGCCACGATTTCACCTTGAGACTTTATCCCCTCACTAATTGATATGGAATATATGTCTATTGGTAGCTCTATGTTCAGAAAGGAATACATTGGTGGAAATGATGTTTTCTCCTGGACAATTCAGCAGAAAATACATTTTGACCTAACAACAAAAGGAATTTTCTCAATGTAGAAAATCTGCTTGTACTGATTTAGGTGACTCCCATTTACCTTCTCCTTTGGGGACTTGTTTGAGAGGTAACTCTTGTCCACATTCACAAGGGATGCAAGATCTCCCTACATAAGGTTACTACACATGAAGAACAATTATCTTCAAGAAGTCATAACTCCCTCAGAGTCTGTATTTAAATTACTCTCTGGTTGATTCTATTTGTGGATTGAATGAGAGGTGAGAATATTCCTTTAGATTGCTTGCTTACTTCTTTCCTGCTTGTTTGCTTGCTTGCTTTCTTACTTTCTCACAATACAAGCTTGTAAATGAATCTTTCTGACTTTTTGTGTCGGGTGTTTCAAAGATCCTAAGTGTGTTTAATAGCAACAACCAGTGAAATTCAATTAGAGTTGAGTGATTAATTCCTTTATACACTTTTGAAAATCAAGTTAAATTTTATTTCTGTCTTCTTCCCTTTTTTTTTTTCCACCCGAATTTGGCTAAATGTGCTTTGCCGGAATACACATTTCCACAACAATGTTTATGAATCTTGGACCATGCTCTGATCTCATTTTGATCAATATGAATCTGATAAAAATTCATATACAACTTTGGACTTTTTTTATTGTAGTTGAGTCTAAAGTCAATGGAGGTATATATAATGTGGTAACACAGATATAAGGGGTGGAAGATTCACAATCTATTGTCTGTGCCCTCAGAATTTTGGAATGAAATTTGAAATGTGATGCAAAGGGTGGTAATTTTTTTAAAGTCACTCTAATATGAAATATGAAAAATCAGTCTAATGTAACTTCATGATTAGATAGATTTGTTGGCCCTAACACTCTTCTCATTTTCATCATTTTTACAAGTCAGTAACTCCATTGACTTCAGTGGAGATACTCCTGATTTTCTGCAGCAGGAGTAAGAGGAAAATCAGGAGAAGCAGTAATTTAGTAACAAGATTAGAGAAGTCTGAAGACAGTAAATTGAGACTTTAATTGTAATACAGTAAGGAGTACTTGTCATATCATTTGTATATCATATCATTGTACTTGTATATATTGCCATGTAGCTTGATCTTCAAAATGAAATGTTGGAGGGCATGATTCCCCTCTTGTTTGCACAAGCTGTACTATTGTGCAACTCCAGTGAGTGGATAATCTGCCCCACTGACTGTAGTGGAGTTGTGCCTGATTTACACTAGGATGAGTTAAACGGAATTCAGGTTATTTTATTGTGCATCTTGATTTTACCTAAATGTATATGTTATGATGTTATGTTTTGTAGTATATATGTTGCATGTGTTACATATACTGAGTGTCCTATATTGCAACAGATCCATTTTGTGAAATTAATTTAGAAAGTGGAATCTTGGTTTTTAATGACTTCTAATGTATGATTGATTTTTGAGATCATATTGTGAACTCCTATCTCATGCAGTTTATGTAAACATACCGACTGATTTCATGAACCTTTATCTGAGAATATCGAAAGTGTTATTTTTTCCCTTCTCTACCCGAAAGTCAGGAGACTATATATTCAGTATGAGTCAACAGTGTGCCCTTGTTGCCAAGAAGGCTAATGGCATTTTGGGTTGTATAAGTAGGGGCATTTCCAGCAGATCGAGGGATGTGATCATTCCCCTCTACTCAGCACTGGTGAGGCCTCATTTGGAGTACTGTGTCCAGTTTTGGGCCCCACACTACAAGAAGGATGTGGATAAATTGGAGAGAGTCCAGCGGAGGGCAACAAAAATGATTAGGGGGCTGGAGCACATGACTTACGAGGAGAGGCTGAGGGAACTGGGATTGTTTAGTCTGCAGAAGAGAAGAATGAGGGGCGATTTGATAGCTGCTTTCAACTACCTGAAAGGGGGTTCCAAAGAGGATGGATCTAGACTGTTCTCAGTGATAGAAGATGACAGAACAAGGAGTAATGGTCTCAAGTTGCAGAGGGGGAGGTTTAGGTTGGACATTAGGAAAAACTTTTTCACTAGTAGGGTGGTGAAGAACTGGAATGGGTTACCTAGGGAGGTAGTGGAATCTCCTTCCTTAGAGGTTTTTAAGGTCAGGCTTGACAAAGCCCTGGCTGGGCTGATTTAGTTGGGTTTGGTCCTGCTTTGAGCAGGGGGTTGGACTAGATGACCTCCTGAGGTCCCTTCCAACCCTGAGATTCTATGATTCTATGATTCTATGATTCTATGAGTAGCTCAGACAGCTTATTGTGCTAACATATTTTAATGTAGCTCAGTTTGTTAATACGCTATATGAAATGTGTAGAATATCACAAGTTCTCTCTCTCTCTCTCTCTCTCTCTCTCGCTCTCCCTCTGTTTCACTGTTGGTCTGTCTAGATGTTTCAATTGCCAAATTCCTATAGTTTCTGAAAAAATATCTGACAGCAACTTTAATCTTTGTTCCTACAGAGGGAACACTCAAGCAATGGAACATAGTAACCACACCAGGGTGACCGAGTTCATCATGCAAGGGCTCTTTGACCATCCTCACCATCAGGGGCTGTTCTTTGGGCTATTCCTGTGCCTTTACACAGCCGTTGTCATGGGCAATTCCCTGATCATTGTGGCTATTGTCCTCCATCCACCTCTCCAAACCCCCATGTACTTCTTCATCGCCAACTTGGCCGTCGTCGACATTTTCTGCACCTCCTCAGTTCTTCCCAAGATGATGAAAAACCTGATGCAGGAGAAGAAAACTATCTCTTTTGATGGCTGCATGGCCCAGCTCTTTGCTTTCACTTTGTCTGGGGGGACGGAGCTTGTGCTCCTCACTGCCATGTCATATGACCGGTATGTAGCCATCTGTCACCCCTTGCGCTATGTCAACCTCATGACCAAGAGAATTTGCATTAGTTTAGCAGTTGGTGTCTGGACTGTCAGTATTACCAATTCATTGGTGCACACACTGCTTATGCTGCATCTGGATTTCTGTGGACCCAAACTCATCCAGCATTTCTTCTGTGAGATCCCTCCATTGCTGGCACTGTCCTGCAGTTCCATCTACTTCAATGAAATCATGATCTTCATTGCAAACACCTTCCTGGCTATGGGGAACTTCCTGCTGACCACTGTGTCATATAGCTTCATCATCATCACCATCCTGAAAATCCAGAGCTTCAAAGGGAAGCAGAAAGCCTTCTCCACCTGTTCTTCCCATCTGCTTGTGGTCACCTTGTTCTACTCTTCCATCATCTACACCTATATCCGGCCAACCTCCAGTGACTCTCTGGCTAAAGACAAGATGGCAGCCATAATGTACACCCTGGTGATTCCCACCATGAACCCTCTGATCTACACTCTACGTAATAAGGAGGTCAAAGTGGCCTTTGGGAAAATCCTTTCATTCAGGAAAAAATAATAATTTTGTCAAGATTGAACCTGATTCTCCCCTGCCTTGTTCCTTCTAGGCCAAGTTCACAGGTCGTGTAAATTATTGCAGAACTATGGACTTCAGTAGACATAAATTGCACTAAGGTTGATTTAATTCTATGGAATTTCAATTATTAACACCAGTGGGAGAAGTATTGTATTGACTGCAGGGGGCTAGGCTGATTTACACCAGCTGGGATCTGACCCCATTGACTTCATTGGAGATATGTTGAGTCACACTATCTAAGTAAGGCCCATAGAGCCAGATTTTTAAAGGAGTTTAGATAGCTAGTGAGATTTTCAAAAGCACCTAGGCACATAAAATTCAATTATTTCAATTGGTGTTAGGTGCCGAGGTGGTTCTGAATATTCCATTAGGTGCCTATATAATTATAAGGATCTTGTCCATTGTGTAGCAAATTACTGTGCATGCAGCCTCATTGAATCACACATTATATTTTACCCTCTATGCGTAAGTATGATAAAAATAAAACTTATTTTCTTTGTGTTCTCTTTTTTTTGGTGAGATTTACATTTCAAACACATATCTGTTTAGATCTGGAGGTCTCCTGGCCATGTGTCATGGACTTAAGTCAGAGATTTTAATAGAACTATTTTATGAAAATTAGTTTTTTATCTTACTGTAAATATACACTTCTCAGCATCAGAAATTGGGTATTTTCAAAAGATTTGTTCTGTTTATAAGGCAATGTTTCAATCCCAACAATAGAGACAATATTAATGAAAATGTTGCTCACTGTTATCACAAGAAATAGTTCACTGAGGTCAGGGGTTTCATGTCCAATTATTGCTGCTGACTCATCTTATAACCTCCATAATTAAATAACTTTTTGATCTTTAATTAAAGTTCCAGAAAAAAGAAACTTAGAAAAAAACAGTCCCTGTATTTTTAAAAAAATAAAATATTAAGAAAAGATTTCAGGGCCAGTTTCCAGTATTCCCTTTACTTTTAGCCATATAGAGTTTTTTATATGGAAATTCTCTGTTTATGTGTGGTTGGGGATGGCCATTGTGCAGGAGACAGTGTTTTCAAGTAAGTTGACATCAATGGGAATACCCTGAAGACAAAAGTTATTGGTCCCTACGTGATCCCTAGTGTGGGACATGAGTTGGAATTGTGATCTCTCCCTGAACCTAAACCATTGTGTCTGGGCCTGGCTGGAATGGCCATAGAGCTGTTACATGCATAATAAAGTAACTTGAGTGATGATCTGGAATGAAACAGAGTTCCTGGATCCAAGAGAACTGGTTGAAGTGTTCTCGTAGAATTTGACAAGATGTTCCGGATAAGATAAGTGGAAAAGGCCTTGGAGGGAATCCCAACAGAAAGCAGGGAAGGATAATGACACTTAGGGGAGGGAGTGACAGCAGGAACCCACAGCTCATATTCCAGGTTTTATTTGGGATTTAACCCAAAACAGTGAAGGGTGTGTGGCTGAAGTCTGTCTGGCCAGTTTTGTCAAAACACATTTCAGAATCTAGACACAGAAGGGTTAACAGTGTCATGGTGGATCCAGGGTTTTGGCAGCCACAATGGTAAAGCTCTCTCCTTCCAATCCACCCATCATCCTCTGATCCCACGCAGTCAACCCCACCCTCCGGATGAGTGATATTGCAGAAGGTGCGGCAGCCTCATCGCATCAACCTTCTCCCATCATTTAAGTGATTTCAACTGTGAACATTTCCATTTCTCAACTCTCTGGGGCTTGTTTTCATGACAATCTGTGAATTTAGCAGGAGCCTTGAAGACCATGTAGTATAGTTCTTTACACTCCAAAATGCCAGTTTGTACCACTCTATTTGTGTTCATCTTTTGTTCACTTTTATACACCCTGTGCTCCCAGATGAGTTTTTTTTCCTTGAAATTCTTATAGTACAGGCCTCTGACCAACAGGACTTGCTTCATTGATATCTATTGAGCTATGCCACCTTACATCAACATACATCTAGCCTTGTTTTTTAGGTCAATTACCCTGGATTCCCCCTTGCTGTCAATTTTAAAATCCAGAATGGGTGTTTAAAAAAAAAAAAAAAAAGATATTCTCTAATTCAAACAAAAGTTAATTCAGATAATTTTCATGGCCTTTGTTATTCAGGAGGTCAGATTAGATTATCACAATGGCCCTTTCCTGCTTTATGATGTTTTAATTTATGAATCTACAACTCTGTTATATGGGTCTATTGAGCCTAATTCTCACTTACATTGACAGTAATTTACATCACTCTGGCAGTGGAAAAGGGATTTAAAATGGGAGTAAGTTATATTTAGGCCAGTTGTACACTACAGACCTATATTGGTATAATTAAGTCACTATGTCGATGGGAGAGTTTCTCCCATTGACATAGCTAACTCCTCTTGGGGAGGTGGACTAACTACTCCAATGGGAGAAGCTCTCCTATGGCCTAGTTCCATTTTAGAGCTGCACATGAAGAGACGCCCTTAGAGTCACTTTGAGGTTCTTTTATATTACTGGAATGGAGGAAAATTGCCTTAGAGTAGAGTCACAAAAGGATGTATGCATCTTTGTTGACACTTTTGGTTCCTAAATCCCAGAATCAAGCACCACTGGTAGTCAAAAAAAATCTGCTCTGAAGTGTAGGTATCTGGACACCTTAGTCCTAGAGAAATTCATGAAGCAAGGGAGATGTTCTTCTGCCTCACTTGCTTATATGGCTGCAATTCTCCCCTAAGGTGCAACATAATACTACCCACACTTAGTCTGAGGAAGTCTTGCCTGTGCTTGCCAGCACTAGCTCCCTGTGTCCACCAGCCACAGGCAACACAGTCATTCCCCTCTTAGCACATGCAGGCTCCACTGTCCCTCTTCAGAGTAGTGATAGGCATGCCCCAGCCCTGGAGCCCTCCAAGCTTATCCCTGGAGTATCCACCGCTAATTCACTGGACCTTAACAGATTCACCACTTCCAAATGAGCAGGATCCTCAATGGGTGCAAATCCCAAAACTCCACTGGTTTAATTGGAGCTATTCTGAATTAGAGTAGCTCAGGGCCGGCCAATATTTCATGCATATGTTAACGGGGTTAGCAAGAGTCCAGATATGCTAATGAATGGATCAATCAATGAGTATGATTCACAGCTGACTTGCACTTGCGTAGCCAGTAAACTTTGTGAAAAGCCACCATGATTATCCTCTTAGCCAGTGATTTTTCTAGGTGCCCAAAAGTTACGGGTGACAACCCTCAGGGTTGCAACACCTAGGTCCCTTTGTGATTCCAGCCATAGTGTAAATGGAAATCAAGAACATTAAACCAGATTTCCCCACTCATTTACACCATCATTTCACATCCACTTTACATTCCTGATTTGATTCATTTCTCACTTCCAGTAGTTTGAATCTGAAATAAATTCAAAGCAAGCAATGGAACTCAGCAAGTTTGCAGATGACACTAAACCGGGAGGAGTGGTAGATATGCTGGAGGGTAGGGATAGGATACAGAGGGACCTAGACAAATTAGAGGATTGGGCCAAAAGAAATCTGATGAGGTTCAACAAGGACAAATGCAGAGTCCTGCACTTAGGACGGAAGAATCCCATGCACTGCTACAGACTAGGGACCGAATGGCTAGTCAGCAGTTCTGCAAAAAAGGACCTGGGGGTTACAGTGGATGAGAAGCTGGATATGAGTCGACAGTGTGCCCTTGTTGCCAAGAAGGCTAACAGAATTTTGGGCTGTATAAGTAGGGGCATTGCCAGCAGATCGAGGGACGTGATCATTCCCCTCTATTCGACATTGGTGAGGCCTCATCTGGAGTACTGTGTCCAGTTTTGGGCCCCACACTACAAGAAGGATGTGGAAAAATTGGAAAGAGTCCAGCGGAGGCAACAAAAATGATTAGGGGGCTGGAGCACATGATTTATGAGGAGAGGCTGAGGGAACTGGGATTCTTTAGTCTGCAGAAGAGAAGAATGAGGGGGGATTTGATAGCTGCTTTCAACTACCTGAAAGGGGGTTCCAAAGAGGATGGATCTAGACTGTTCTCAGTGGTACCAGCAGTAGCGGCGCCAGCTCTTCCGGCGCCCTAGGCGGCGGAAGGTCCCGCCCCTGAAATGCCGCCCCCAACAGCGGCGGCGGAAGGTCCCGCCCCCAAATTTCTATGGGCGGCCGGGGCGCCGGCGCCCCCAAAATAGCAGCGCCCTAGGCGACCACCTAGGTCGCCTAATGGGTTGCGCCGGCCCTGGGTACCAGATGACAGAACAAGGAGTAATGGTCTCAAGTTGCAGTGGGGGAGGTTTAGGTTGGATATTAGGAAAAACTTTTTCACTAGGAGGGTGGTGAAGCACTGGAATGGGTTACCTAGGGAGATGGTCCCTTCCAACCCTGATATTCTATGATTCTCCAACAGCTTCTGTCTTGTGTTGATGAGCACATCTGCACTGCTCTGGTGTGAACCTGCTGTAGGTGAGAGGAGAATCCTGGTGACTTTTCACAGAAATAGTCCATATGCTTAGAATGAAGAATTCCACCAGAACTTTTTCCATGTGCCCAGTGTGTGAAGAGGGAAACACAAACAGCAGTAACCTTTACATTTTTGAAGGAGGGTCAAATAGAGTCAATGCAACAATGAGGCAGTTCCCAGTAAAGGAGATGGTTAGAAAGACCAGAAATAGGGATATCCTCACCTCCCATTGACAGATGAATCCCAGTAACATGAATTCTTACGCCACTATCTGGTTGTCCTGTCCCATATCTCCATTACCCTTGAAACTTGATAGAAGCATAGAATCACAGAGGTTAGAGATATGCTGGCTCAAATACTATATCAGCCATAAATTAAAGGCACCTTACAGCTAGCTAGCTAGCTAGATAGTTAGATGCCATTTCAGTTTCAATATTTTTATAGATAATGATTGAAAACAGTATTAGAATTGTTACTGAATTTTTGTTTATTGAAAAATGGGGCTTTGGTAAATGAAAATTGTCAAACACTATAAATTAATACTGTAAATAAAAGGGTATGCTGAACCAGGTAACCATAGACTGGTTAGCCTGACATAAATCCTGGGCAATGTAAGGGAAACGTTGATATAGGATTGAACTGATAAAGCATTAAAGGGTAATAATATAATTAAAACAGACAAAATTCAAACCAAGTGTGTTTTAATACAGCCAAATGTAACGTTATACATCTAGGAACAAGGAATGCAGGCTGGGCCTACAGAACTGAGCATTATATAATATATAATATATATAATATATATAATATTATATAATATATAATATATATAATATATAATATATAGCCCAGCAGCAGAGTGGGGGCTATCCAGTTTATTGCGCTGAGTGTTGCATGTATGATTACCTGCCCCATGGGCGGGTGGCGTATGTGTGCATTCGGTGCAAGGAGCTCCTGGCCCTCAGAGACCATGTACGGGCTTTGGAGGCCAGGGTGGCAGAACTGGAGGAGCTGAGAGAGGCAGAGAAGTGTGTTGATGAGGCTTTCCGGGACATTGTAGAATTGTCCCACCTCCGCTCAGACAGCTCCTGTGCTGTTGAGGAGGAAGAACGGCCCAGGGAAGTAGAGCAGTCAATGGGAGCAGAGGGAAACCTTCCCATAGTTGGGACCCTCCTTCCAGATGGTGCTGGGGTTGCCTCTCGCACTGAGGTTGCCTCTCCGGGGGAGGGAACTCCAGTTTCTAGGAAAAGGCAGGTGTTAGTAATGGGAGATTCGATTATTAGAAATGTAGATAGCTGGGTCTGTGATGACCGGGAGAACCGTATGGTGACTTGCCTGCCTGGTGCGAAGGTTGCGGATCTCTCGAGGCATCTAGATAGACTTATGTGTAGTGCTGGGGAGGAGCCGGTGGTCGTGGTACATGTAGGTACCAATGACATAGGGAAGGGTAGGAGAGATGTCCTGGAAGCCAAATTTAGGCTGCTAGGGAAGAGACTGAAATCCAGGACCTCTATGGTGGCATTTTCAGAAATGCTCCCAGTTCCACGCGCAGGGCCAGGGAGGCAGGCAGAGCTTCAGAGTCTCAATGCGTGGATGAGACGATGGTGTAGAGAGGAGGGGTTCACGTTCATTAGGAACTGGGGAAACTTCTGGGATGGGGGGAGCCTATACAGGAGAGATGGGCTCCACCTAAACCAAAGTGGAACCAGACTGCTGGCACTAAACATTAAAAAGGTTGTAGAGCAGTTTTTAAACTAGGAGATGGGGGAAAGCCGACTGCTGCAGAGGAGCGTGTGGATCGGACACAGACTTCTCTTAGGGGAGAGTCTGATGATAGAGAATCTCCAGGTTATAGTCAGGAGCAGAGGACTGAAAAGTATAATGTAAGGGCCGGATCAGATGATAAACAGTCACATAAAAAAGAATCTGGCACATCAGAAGAAGGCAGGCTAGTAAACAGGGACAAGTTTTTAAAGTGCTTGTACACAAATGCCAGAAGTCTAAATAATAAGATGGGTGAACTAGAGTGCCTTGTGATAAAGGAGGATATAGATATAATAGGCATCACAGAAACCTGGTGGACTGAGAGCAATCAATGGGACACAATCATTCCGGGGTACAAAATATATCGGAAGGACAGAACAGGCCGTGCAGGGGGAGGAGTGGCACTATATGTGAAAGAAAGTGTAGATTCAAATGAAGTAAAAATCTTAAGCGAATCCACATGTTCCATAGAGTCTCTATGGATAGAAATTTCATGCTCTAGTAAAAATATAACATTAGGGATCTATTATCGACCACCTGACCAGGACAGTAATAGTGATGATGAAATGCTAAGGGAAATTAGAGAGGCTATCAAAATTAAGAACCCAATAATAGTGGGGGATTTCAATTATCCCCATATTGACTGGGAACATTTCACTTCAGGACGAAATGCAGAGATAAAATTTCTCGATACTTTAAATGACTGCTTCATGGAGCAGCTGGTACGGGAACCCACAAGGGGAGAGGCAACTCTAGATTTAATCCTGAGTGGAGCGCAGGAGCTGGTCCAAGAGGTAACTATAGCAGGACCGCTTGGAAATAGTGACCATAATACAATAGCATTCAACATCCCTGTGGTGGGAAGAACACCTCAACTGCCCAACACTGTGGCATTTAATTTCAAAAGGGGGAACTATACAAAAATGAGGGGGTTAGTTAGACAAAAGTTAAAAGGTACAGTGACTAAAGTGAAATCCCTGCAAGTTGCATGGGCCCTTTTTAAAGACACCATAATAGAGGCCCAACTTCAATGTATACCCCAAATTAAGAAAAACAGTAAAAGAACTAAAAAAGAGCCACCGTGGCTTAACAACCATGTAAAAGAAGCAGTGAGAGATAAAAAGACTTCCTTTAAAAAGTGGAAGTCAAATCCTAGTGAGGCAAATAGAAAGGAGCACAAACACTGCCAACTTAAGTGCAAGAGTGTAATAAGAAAAGCCAAAGAGGAGTTTGAAGAACGGCTAGCCAAAAACTCCAAAGGTAATAACAAAATGTTTTTTAAGTACATCAGAAGCAGGAAGCCTGCTAAACAACCAGTGGGGCCCCTTGATGATCAAAATACAAAAGGAGCGCTTAAAGATGATAAAGTCATTGCGGAGAAACTAAATGGATTCTTTGCTTCAGTCTTCACGGCTGAGGATGTTAGGGAGATTCCCCAACCTGAGCTGGCTTTTGTAGGTGACAAATCTGAGGAACTGTCACAGATTGAAGTGTCACTAGAGGAGGTTTTGGAATTAATTGATAAACTCAACATTAACAAGTCACCGGGACCAGATGGCATTCACCCAAGAGTTCTGAAAGAACTCAAATGTGAAGTTGCGGAACTATTAACTAAGGTTTGTAACCTGTCCTTTAAATCGGCTTCGGTACCCAATGACTGGAAGTTAGCTAATGTAACGCCAATATTTAAAAAGGGCTCTAGGGGTGATCCCGGCAATTACAGACCGGTAAGTCTAACGTCGGTACCGGGCAAATTAGTTGAAACAATAGTAAAGAATAAAATTGTCAGACACATAGAAAAACATAAACTCTTGAGCAAGAGTCAACATGGTTTCTGTAAAGGGAAATCGTGTCTTACTAATCTATTAGAGTTCTTTGAAGGGGTCAACAAACATGTGGACAAGGGGGATCCGGTGGACATAGTGTACTTAGATTTCCAGAAAGCCTTTGACAAGGTCCCTCACCAAAGGCTCCTACGTAAATTAAGCTGTCATGGGATAAAAGGGAAGGTCCTTTCATGGATTGAGAACTGGTTAAAGGACAGGGAACAAAGGGTAGGAATTAATGGTAAATTCTCAGAATGGAGAGAGGTAACTAGTGGTGTTCCCCAAGGGTCAGTCCTAGGACCAATCCTATTCAATTTATTCATAAATGATCTGGAGAAAGGGGTAAACAGTGAGGTGGCAAAGTTTGCAGATGATACTAAACTACTCAAGATAGTTAAGACCAAAGCAGATTGTGAAGAACTTCAAAAAGATCTCACAAAACTAAGTGATTGGGCAACAAAATGGCAAATGAAATTTAATGTGGATAAATGTAAAGTAATGCACATTGGAAAAAATAACCCCAACTATACATACAACATGATGGGGGCTAATTTAGCTACAACGAGTCAGGAAAAAGATCTTGGCGTCATTGTGGATAGTTCTCTAAAGATGTCCACGCAGTGTGCAGAGGCGGTCAAAAAAGCAAACAGGATGTTAGGAATCATTAAAAAGGGGATAGAGAATAAGACAGAGAATATATTATTGCCCTTATATAAATCCATGGTACGCCCACATCTCGAATACTGTGTACAGATGTGGTCTCCTCACCTCAAAAAGGATATTCTAGCACTAGAAAAGGTTCAGAAAAGGGCAACTAAAATGATTAGGGGTTTAGAGAGGGTCCCATACGAGGAGAGATTAGAGAGGCTGGGACTCTTCGGCTTGGAAAAGAGAAGACTAAGGGGGGACATGATAGAGGTATATAAAATCATGAGTGATGTTGAGAAAGTGGATAAGGAAAAGTTATTTACTTATTCCCATAATACAAGAACTAGGGGTCACCAAATGAAATTAATAGGCAGCAGGTTTAAAACAAATAAAAGGAAGTTCTTCTTCACGCAGCGCACAGTCAACTTGTGGAACTCCTTACCTGAGGAGGTTGTGAAGGCTAGGACTATAACAATGTTTAAAAGGGGACTGGATAAATTCATGGTGGCTAAGTCCATAAATGGCTATTAGCCAGGATGGGTAAGAATGGTGTCCCTAGCCTCTGTTCGTCAGAGGATGGAGATGGATGGCAGGAGAGAGATCACTTGATCATTGCCTGTTAGGTTCACTCCCTCTGGGGCACCTGGCATTGGCCACTGTCGGTAGACAGATACTGGGCTAGATGGACCTTTGGTCTGACCCGGTACGGCCTTTCTTATGTTCTTCTTATGTTCTTATGTAATGGAAAGCAGTGACTCACAAAAGGATTGAATGGTCATAGTGAACAAACTACCAAATATAGCTCCCAGTGTGATGCTGTGGCAAAATAAATATAAATAAATGTCATCTTTTGATGTAAGAACAGGTGAGTGACGACTCGGAAGAGAGAAGTAATTGTACTGCTGTGTATGGCTTTGGGGAAACTGATATTGGAATACTGCTTCCAGTTCAGGCGTTCACAGTCTAAAAGGATGTTGAAAAGCTGGAGAAGACGAAGAAAAGAGCCACAGAAATGCTTCAGGTGGTTACAATGAAAAACAAACCTGGGTCTACATTTATCACTAGTTATCTTTCCTATACAATAAAGTAGATTCTCCCAACATTCAATTGTTCAATCCATTGCAGAACTGCTGGTTTCTCAATAACCAGGATTTAATCATTCATGAATGCTCCCCCCTTCGCCAGGTGTTGCCCTCAGTGAATGGATGAAGATTGCCTTTCCCTGCCATCTGTTATACTGAAAAGAGTCTTTTGTTGTTGTAGAGTTTCTTTTCTACCTTTAAGAGGTGTTGATTATTTATCATCCTCTCCCAGTGTTTTCCCATTGATTGTGGCAAAGGTAGAGAAAAGAACCTTACATTATGATTCTATGGGGCCGCTGCTCCCAGGAGTCAGTGCCCCATGCCAGCAGCTCCTCTGGCGCGACTCTACTGCCCTGAGCTCTGAGCACCAGACTCACCAGCAGCTGTCCCTGGTTGCGCTCTTGTGTTCAAGTGGCACGCGTGCTTCCAGATAGGAGACGCAGACAGCTGTGTGGAAGGGATGGGGGCAGGGCTGTGATCAGTACAGCCATGCTGGAGGAGCTGCAGGCACGGGGCACTGGATCCTTGGAGCGACAGCTCCACGTTCTGCTCCTTTCGCCACTGCGGTTCCCGGGATTTATATCCGCAGATACCTGCATCCGGGAATATTAATTTGTATCTGTGCAGGGCTCTATACATTATCTCCTGTTGACTAATTTCTACTCCAAGTCTATAAGGCATACTTTCAATATAAATCCATTGTTCTTTAAATATTATCCATACATATATCTTGCAACGATTATGAGTTTGACAAGTTATGATCTTTTCTTTTGTAGATACCTGATGTGTTATTCTTTATGGAAAAATATCCTGCAAGACATGTTTATGGTGTAGTCAGTTTGTCAGAAAACATAAAATCATCACAGAAACTGGCAGAGTGGTAAATAAGGACGAGGACAGGTCACCGGTATAGTGCAACATGGATCTCTTGATAAGCTGGATGCAAGCAGACAATATGTGTTTTTATATGGATAACTGTAAATGTGTACATCTAAGAATGTAAGTCTTGAAGTGACTGGGAAGCAGTGACTGAAAAAGATCAAGGTGGATAATCAGCTGAACATGAGCTCCGAGTGCAACTAACAGGCCCATAATTACCCAGGTCATCCTGTCTACCTTTTTAAAATATTGGTACAACATTAGCTTTCTTCAAGTCTCCTGGAACTTCTCCAATGTTCCAAGACTTATTGAAAACCAACATTAACAGCGTAGCATGCTCCTCAGTCAGCTCTTTTAAAACTCTTGCAAGTTATCAGGGCCTGCTGATTTTCAAGTGTCTGGCTTTAGCAGTTGCCATTAAACATCCTTCCAAAATAGTAGTGGAATAGAAAGAGTATGATCATCATATCATATGACTGCATCATTTGTTTTCCCCGCAAATACAGAACAGAAAAATATATTGAAAACTTGTACTGTTTGTGCATTGTTATTGATAATTCTACCATTTCCATCCAGTAATGGACAAAATACCATTGTTAGGATTCTTTTTGTTCCTGGTATACTTAAAACACTCCATCTCATTACACTTAACTCTGCTGTTCATAGATTTTTTTTCTGGTGTGCTTTGCTCCCTTATCAGCTACCTTCATTTCCTCACTAAACCAGGTCAGTTTTTTAACCAATATGGTCTTCTTCATTGGTTGTTGGATTATGTTATTTTGGGCATCTAGTCAAGTGTTTTTATACAATTTGCAATTATCTGTCACATTTTTTTCTGATTTAATTCTTTCCCCCAGCAGATTTGGCTCATAATTGTTTTCAGTTTTGTGAACTTGACCTTTTAAAAGCAACAGGTATACACATGTGTGTACGTACATCTCATATGGTCCTAGCCCTCCCTCAACCACTCCCAGATGTGGGTAAATGCTAATCACTTTTCCTAGTTCTGGATCTCTCTGACATATTCCCAGCTGTGGATCCCCTTTCTGAGAACTTCTTAGGCAGTGGGGTCCTGCAGTCCAGCTGCCTAGACCCTAAAACAGTGCTCCAGCCCTCCTGATCCCCCAGATGTTTCTAAATGCTCCCTCAGTGTTACATCCCACTGAGGATACTATGGGCTTCAATAACCCCTTCATGGAAAATGTGGCAGGCAAGCAAGAAACACAGGCTTAGCAAAGGATTTCTTAACCACACTCACTTTACTCTTAAACAGCGCTATAGAGATACAGAACTATGAAAAATAACCAGCAGTGCTGAATACACCACCAGGATTATGATTTCAGTCTTCCTGTTAATCCAAGTTTTAGTCATTGTCAATACATGAGGCGGCCGTCCTGTCTTCTCTCTCCATATCCTATTCTTCCTGCATATGACAGCGGTCAGACACCCTTCACAGAGAGCATTCCCCCCGCCGCCCCCCACCATAAATACAGGTTAGATTACTGGGTAGGCTCAAGGTCAGCAGGTCAGATTTGTGGGTTGGGAGAAAGAAAGGGACAGCAGGCCAGATTGCTTGACTTTTAATGTCCTTTCCTGATGGGTGCAAAAAAAGAAACAGATTTGCAATCATTTTAATAAAAAGGAGGAATTTTAAAAGTGGAAAATTCAATTACATTTTATATTTGGAAATATATTATAGAATGTATAATAATAATAATAATAATAATAATAATAATAAAAATTATTAACATTCTGCATGTGTATATACTATATATATTTAATGAAGGTGCTATACAAACAAACTTTACTAATATCACCACCTTGTGATAGGTAACTATTCCCATTTTACAAATGGGTAAAATTAGGCTAAGAGGTTGGGATTATCAAAGAAACCATAGAGAGTTCCGCACCATCTCTATCAAAAACACCTGGGCACTTGAGTTACTTAGGCATGTGTGTTATATAGTTGGGCAAATATTTTTTATTGTTGTTGTTATTATTATTAATTTATTGCATCATCCAGGAAACTGAAAAAATAGGGAAAACATTTGTTTCAGAAAATGTTCAGAATTTTTCAGCAAAACATAAAAGCCCATTTCAAGCCTCCATTTGAAAAATGTGTGTATCCCTGTAGTCTGATGGTTGGGCTGATTCTTTGGGTGGTGAAAAAGTTACTGCACAGCTCCTTCTAAGCAAGCACATTTATTCTTATGATAAAAGCGTTACAGAGAACACCTCATAAAAAACAATACCCAGATTTAAACAAACACTAAACCTTGACTCATATCCAGCTTCTCATCCACTGTAACCCCTAGGTTCTTTTCTGCAGAACTGCTGCCTAGCCACTCGGTCCCTAGTCTGTAACAGTGCATGGGATTCTTCCGTCCTAAGTGCAGGACTCTGCACTTGTCCTTGTTGAACCTCATCAGATTTCTTTTGGCCCAATCCTCTAATTTGTCTAGGTCCCTCTGTATCCTATCCCTACCCTCCAGCGTATCTACCACTCCTCCCAGTTTAGTGTCATCTGCAAACTTGCTGAGGGTGCAATCCACGCCATCCTCCAGATCATTAATGAAGATATTGAACAAAACCGGCCCCAGGACCGACCCTTGGGGCACTCTGCTTGATACCGGTTGCCAACTAGACATGGAGCCATTGATCACTACCCGTTGAGCCCGATGATCTAGCCAGCTTTCTATCCACGTTATAGTCCATTCATCCAGCCCATACTTCTTTAACTTGCCGGCAAGAATACTGTGGGAGACCGTATCAAAAGCTTTGCTAAAGTCAAGGAATAACACATCCACTGCTTTCCCCTGTGCGGACACTTCTGCGTTTTTGGACCACAGTCATTGGGATGCATTCATTCTCAGTGGAGTTCAACAGCATTCAGTGGGGTTTCATCAAAATACACTTTGCCAATTAATGCTCTCTGAATTGCATAGTTTTCTATTCTCTCCTCCTTTCCTTGTTCAGTTCATGAATGAGGAAGGTTGTGTTCAATATCTCAGAGAGATACTAACACCAAATAAGCCATTATTCCCAGGCCAAAGATGTGTGGTTTTTTTAATTGAGTAAGCCCAGTGGAGTCAATTAAACACGATTGAAAACAATCTGTAATGCACATCTACTCTCAGTGTAACACTTTCAAGATGGTTTGAGCTGATTGACTATAACATATCCAGCTCAAATTATCTTAAAGGATTTTCCCTGTGTCCACATGTTAACTAAGGGTTGATTCATACTGAGATAAGTTCACCTGGTTGAGCTAAGCCAATTTGAAAACACATTCTTTTTCACATATACAATGGGGCTAAGAGGGAATCGGATTTGGACAATAGTTTGCAGGGGAGACCAGAAGTTGGAGTCTGAAAAAAGCAACCTAAATGATACATTTAAAAAAGAAATCTAATGATATTTCCTCAGAGCTCCCAAACACTATAGGGACTGTGGATTTTTCCCTCTGGTTCCATCCTAGATAATCTTTCAGCTTTCTGTAGATGTCTCAGTGATTTGCTCCTAAATCATTTGGAGCTTCTCACAGTTGGGCTGTCATCTAGGGCTTCAACACCCCGAGCAAATCTGATGTTAGATAAGGCTCTGACACTGCAGTCAGACTCACTAACATGAACCTGTGAATCAGTGGGGTGCAGGAATCAGCCATAGCAGGCCCAATTGCAGAGTGTGGCATTAATTGCTCCCTGCTTGGAAATGAATAAAATCCAGAGAAGTGGGTATTGGAGCAGGGAAAGACATATTTTAGCCATTATGATAAATCAAACACACAGAGTCACAATTAAGGGGTTCAGGTATGGGAGAAGGAGCAGAGACAATTGGAAAGGAGAGAAATCAGTGGAGTAGAATTAAACACTGTCTCACAGAACAAGGGATTCATAGACTCGTAGCCACAGAAGAATGGTTGAAAAATATTCCTTATGAATTTTATAGGGGCTTTGGGCAAGAGAAGGAAATTTCCAAACAAAATAGTAAATTTATTTTCTCTAGATGAGAAAAAATAATCTCTATTATTACATTTTATTACAGAGACCCTGGACTTTAGAAAAGCAGACTTTGACTCCCTCAGGGAACTGATGGGCAAGGTCCCCTGGGAGAATAACATGAGGGGGAAAGGAGTAGAGGAAAGCTGGCTGTATTTTAAAGAAACCTTATTGAGGTTGCAGGAACAAACCATCCCCATGTGTAGGAAGAAAAGTAAATATGGCAGGCGACCAGCTTGGCTTAACAGTGAAATCCTTGCTCGTCTTAAACACAAAAAAACAGCTTACAAGAAGTGGAAGATTGAACAAATAACCAGGGAGGAGTATAAAAGTATTGCTCAGGCATGCAGGTGTGAAATTAGGAAGGCCAAATCACACTTGGAGTTGCAGCTAGCCGGAGATGTTAGGAGTAACAAGAAGGGTTTCTTTAGGTATGTTAGCAACAAGAAGAAAGTCAAGGAAAGTGTGGGCCCCTTGCTGAATGAGGGAGGGAACCTAGTGACAGAGGATGTGGAGAAAGCTAGTGTACTAAATGCTTTTTTTGCCTCTGTCTTCACAGACAAGGTCAGCTCCCAGACAGCTGCACTCTGCAGCACGGTATGGGGAGGAGGTGACCAGCTCTCTGTGGAGAAAGTAGTAGTTCGGGACTATTTAGGAAAGCTGGACGAGCACAAGTCCATGGGGCCGGATGCGCTGCATCCGAGGGTGCTAAAGGAGTTGGCCGATGAGATTGCGGAGCCATTGGCCATTATCTTTGAAAAATCATGGCGATCGGGGGAGGTCCCGGACGACTGGAAAAAAGCTAATGTAGTGCCCATCTTTAAGAAAGGGAAGAAGGAAGATCCAGGGAACTACAGGCCAGTTAGTCTCACCTCAGTCCCTGGAAAAATCATGGAACAGGTCCTCAAGGAATCAATCCTGAACCACTTAAAGGAGGGGAAAGTGATCAGGAACAGTCAGCATGGATTCACCAAGGGCAAGTCATGCCTGACTAACCTAATTGCCTTCTATGATAAGATAACCGGCTCTGTGGATGAGGGGAAAGCAGTGGATGTGCTATTTCTGGACTTTAGCAAAGCTTTTGATACAGTCTCCCACAGTATTCTTGCCAGCAAGTTAAAGAAGTATGGGCTGGATGAATGGACGGTAAGGTGGATAGAAAACTGGCTAGATGGTCGGGCTCAACGGGTAGTGATCAATGGTTCCTTGTCTAGTTGGCAGCCGGTATCAAGTGGAGTGCCCCAAGGGTCGGTGCTGGGGCCGGTTTTATTCAATATCTTCATTAACGATCTGGAAGATGGTGTGGACTGCACCCTTAGCAAGTTTGCAGATGACACTAAACTGGGAGGAGTGGTTGATACGCTGGAGGGTAGGGATAGGATACAGAGGGACCTAGACAAATTAGAGGATTGGGCCAAAAGAAATATGATGAGGTTCAACAAGGACAAGTGCAGAGTCCTGCATTTAGGACGAAAGAATCCCATGCACTGCTATAGACTAGGGACCGAATGGCTGGGCAGCAGTTCTGCAGAAAAGGACCTAGGGGTTACGGTGGACGAAAAGCTGAATATGAGTCAACAGTGTGCCCTTGTTGCCAAGAAGGCTAATGGCATTTTGGGTTGTATAAGTAGGGGCATTTCCAGCAGATCGAGGGATGTGATCATTCCCCTCTACTCAGCACTGGTGAGGCCTCATTTGGAGTACTGTGTCCAGTTTTGGGCCCCACACTACAAGAAGGATGTGGATAAATTGGAGAGAGTCCAGCGGAGGGCAACAAAAATGATTAGGGGGCTGGAGCACATGACTTACGAGGAGAGGCTGAGGGAACTGGGATTGTTTAGTCTGCAGAAGAGAAGAATGAGGGGCGATTTGATAGCTGCTTTCAACTACCTGAAAGGGGGTTCCAAAGAGGATGGATCTAGACTGTTCTCAGTGATAGAAGATGACAGAACAAGGAGTAATGGTCTCAAGTTGCAGAGGGGGAGGTTTAGGTTGGACATTAGGAAAAACTTTTTCACTAGTAGGGTGGTGAAGAACTGGAATGGGTTACCTAGGGAGGTAGTGGAATCTCCTTCCTTAGAGGTTTTTAAGGTCAGGCTTGACAAAGCCCTGGCTGGGCTGATTTAGTTGGGTTTGGTCCTGCTTTGAGCAGGGGGTTGGACTAGATGACCTCCTGAGGTCCCTTCCAACCCTGAGATTCTATGATTCTATGATTCTATGATTTACTGTGATAACTCTTGAGACTGGTTTTCCAGTTATGTGCTTCATGTGGTCCATCATTCTCAACTGTGCAAAAAGAGTGCAGAATGGGTGTAGAATGCTATCAGATCAGATTGAGAGCATTTCCCATGCATTCTCATGTACTCCCTTTGCCCACATATAAAGAACCTCAAGATGCTCAACAGTGGAAAATCAGACCTGATCCTTTCAACATTCAAACATCAGATTAAATAGATTCGAAGTGGAAGGAAACTCACATGGAATTTGCCAAGTCCAGACAATGTGAGGTTTTCACCATGACCTGCAGCATTCAGACACCTATGAGCTCTCATTCCTGTCTTGGGGATTGTATCAGTTGGAGATGAACATTTTATACCAGGAGAATGGCTGATGTAACTCTAAGTCCCTTATGAGACACAGGGACAGATCCAATACCCATTAACATTAATGGAAAGACTCGCAATGATATCAGTGGTTATTGCATCAGCCCATAATGCCTCAGCATTCTGCTTATTGTGGGTCTCTAAGACATCAGCAATTTTCACTCAGTTGGCAATTACATCACCCTGGTGTAAATCAGTGAAGTCTATGGATATACAGTATTTTACACCAGCTGATGATCTGGCCCTATAAATTTGAAAGAACTAAAATAAATTCCAAGGTTAGCTTTATTGATTCTACTTTTTTTAGTGTATTTTCACATGTACATTTTTAACACACAATTTAAAAATGAGCTTGAAAAATAACCATATGCATACAAAAAAAACAACAACGAGGAGTCCGGTGGCATCTCTAACAGATTTATTTGGGCATAAGTTTTCTTGGGTAAAAAACCCACTTGTTCAGATGCATGGAGTGCTTCCGCAGATGTGCACAGGCTGAAATTGTTAACAAACAGCATCACTTTCCCCATAATCTCAGCCGTACAGAACACAATGCCATCCACAGCCTCAGAAACAACTCTGACATTATAATCAAAGGGGCGGACAAAGGAGGTGCTGTAGTCATAATGAACAGGTCGGATTATGAACAGGAGGCTACCAGGCAACTCTCCAACACCACATTCTACAGGCCACTATCCTCCGATCCCACTGAGGAGAACCAAAAGAAACTACACCATCTGCTCAAGAAACTCCCTGCTATAGCACAGGCACAAATCCACATGGACACACCCCTAGAGCTCTGACCAGGGGTATTCTATCTGCTACCCAAGATACATAAACCTGGAAAACCATGGACGCCCCATCATCTCAGACATTGGCACTCTTACAATAGGATTATCTGGCTATTTGGACTCTCTCCTCAGACCCTACGCTATCAGCACTCCTAGCTATCTTCGAGACAGCACCAACTTCCTGAGGAAACTACAATGCATTGGTGATCTTCCTGAAAACACGATCCTGGTCACCATGGATGTAGAAGCTCTTTACACCAATATTCCACATGAGGATGAACTACAAGCTGTCAAGAACAGTATCCCTGAGGAGGCCACGGCACACCTGATGGCTGAGCTTTGTGACTTTGTGCTCACCCACAACCATTTCAGATTTGGGGACAACTTATACCTTCAAGTCAGAGGCACTGCTATGGGTACCTGCATGGCCCCACAGTATGCCAACATTTTTATGGCTGACTTAGGACAACGCTTCCTCAGCTCTCGTCCCCTAGCGCCCCTCCTCTACATGTGCTACATTGATGACATCTTCATCATATGGACCCACGGGAAAGAGGCCCTTGAAGAATTCTACCTGGATTTCAACAATTTCCAGCCCACCATCAACTTCAGCCTGGACCAATCCACACAAGAGATCCACTTCCTGGACACTACAGTGAAAATAAGTGATGGTCACATAAACACCACCTTATACCGAAAACCTACTGACCGCTATACTTACCTACATGGCTCCAGCTTCCATCGAGGACACATCACACGATCCATTGCCTACAGCCAAGCCCTAAGATACAACCGAATTTGCTCCAATCCCTCAGATAGAGACAAACACCTACAAGATCTTTATCAAGCATGCTTAAAACTACAATACCCACCTGGGGAAGTGAAGAAACAGATTGACAGAGCAAGTTGGGTACCCAGAAGTCAACTACTACAAGACAGGCCCAACAAGGAAAATAACAGAACACCACTGGCCATCACATACAGCCTCCAGCTAAAACCACTCCAGCACATCATCAACGATCTACAACCTATCCTGGAAAATGATTCCTCACTCTCACAGACCTTGGGAGGCTGGCCAGTCCTTGCTTACAGACAGCCCCCCAAACTGAAGCAAATACTCACCAGCAACTACACACCGCACCACAGAAACACTAACCCAGGAACCAATCCCCGTAACAAACCTCGTTGCCTACTCTGTGTCCATATCTACTCTAGCGACACCATCAGAGGACCCAACCACATCAGCCACCCCATCAGGGACTCATTCACCTGCACATCTACTAATGTGATATATGCCATCATGTTGCAGCAATGCCCCTCTGCCATGTACATTGGCCAAACCGGACAGTCTCTACGTAAAAGAATAAATGGACACAAATTGGACATCAGGAACAGTAACATACAAAGGTCAGTAGGAGAACACTTCAATCTCCCTGGACATTCTATAACAGATTTAAAAGTAGCCATACTTGAACAAAAAAACTTCAAAACAGACTTCAAAGAAAAACTGCAGAGCTACAATTCATTTGCAAACTTACCACCATCAATTTGGGCTTGAATAGGGACTGGGAGTGGCTGGCTCACTACAAAAGCAATTTCCCCTCTCCTGGTATTGACACCTCCTCATCAATTATTGGGAGTGAACTACATCCACCCTGATTGAATTGGCCCTGTCAACACTGGTTATCCACTTGTAAGGTAAATCCCTTCTCTTCATGTGTCAGTATAATAACGCCTGCATCTGTAACTTTCACTCTATGCATCTGAAGAAGTTGGTTTTTTACACACGAAAGCTAATGCCCAAATAAATCTGTTAGTCTTTAAGGTGCCACTGGACTCCTCGTTATTTTTGTGGATACAGAGTAACACGGCTACCCCCTGATACTTGACATATGCATACAGGTGACTCAGGGTCAGCAGGATAGATGGCAGGGTGAGCTCATGGACAACAGATGACATTGCAGACTATGGCTCAGGGGATTGCAGTTGAGAACCATAATATGCAACAGAAAAATTCACCACTGAACAGAGCCTGTGGTCTGTCTTAATGAAAAACACTGAGATCTGAATCAGCAAGCAGCACTCTGTGCTGGTGCAGCTGACACCTGATCTCCATGAACAGCATAGGAGAATCATGCAGACACACCCATCAGCACTAACACAGTCATCTCCATACTGAGAATACACTCTGCCAAGGAAGGTATAAAGCCTTCTCCACCTGCAGCTCCTGTTTTTTTTATGGGATAGGATGCTCTCCATATGGAAGTCTTAAACCAGCCTCCTCAGTGGTTCGGGGCAGGCTGATCTCCATTCAGTACAGCATCTTAGCTCCCATGTTAAACCCCATCCTTATAACCTGAAAAACAAGGAGATGAAAAGAGAGCTGACAAAAATGTTGACATTTTTTTTTACTTTTTTTGTGTAGTGTAGCTCTGTTTTTACTAAGAACCAGTGAAACATCACTAACAGACTCTGCAGACATTCTTCGCCTCTACAGTGAGTGGTAAAAAGCACAATCACATACAGGGAGTGTGGGGTAATTAATAGGAAAAGGGCTTTTTAATATCTTATCCATAGAGATGCCAGCTAATGAAGTCATTCCTTTTCCTCAAATGGCACAGGTCTATACTTTGGTGTTGAAATTCATTGTTTCTAATCCTTGTAATGGCACAAGCAGTGAATCTGTGTCTATCCTCTTCTCCACAAAGTGATTTGGGACTCACAGATACATGAGCACTGTAAGTCTGGAGTATTAATAAACATCAAATAGCACCCAGAAATCCTCTCTCTCTCAGCCCAGGAGCCCTGAACCCCAGCCCTTCCTTTTCTAATCAATGTGTCCCACTCCTCCCCCATAGCCAGGAACACAACCCTGGACACCTGACACCCCCATTCTCCCAACACACACTTTAACCATTCGACCAGATTTCTCTCTCAAAGCCAGGAATAGAACCCAGGAATACTTACATTGAGCCTCTGATGTCTATCTAACAAATCACTACAAATACTGGAAGTTCTTTGCCAGAGACTCTGTTGTGAAATCAATGGGTGTCAGGCACCTAGATGCTTTTGGAAACACCACTAGGGGCCTTTATAAATCTGGTCCTTTGACACCTAAGTCCCAGATGTCGGCACTAGAGTGACCCACACACCCCATTCTCTGCTGCTGCCAAACTCTGTAGGTGCCTCAACTTGCTTGGTGTAAGAGCTCCCTCAGTACCTATGTTTTAGGCCTCAGGACCCCTCAGGCCCAGTGTGATTCTCAAACAAGGTGAAGATAGGTGGGAGGGAGAGCTGATGTTACCCTTTAGTCCAGGGCTCAGGGGACTCACTGGGGATGCAGGAAACCCCAGTTCATTTCCCCATCTGCCTGGCAAAGTATTTGAACATGGGTTTCCCACCTCCATGCCCAACCCTCTGGTCTGTAGAGAGTCATTCACAGGCTCTCTCTGGGCCCATGGAAATGTAATCATTTGTACACAGTGGAACAGCTTCAACAGGAGAATGAAAGGAACCCACCACAGGATATCCCCAAGAGCAGTGACTGGGGCCCTCACCAGAGCTATGAGACACCCCTGTGCAGAGCTGTTCCTATCAGGCGGGGGGCACTTGAATCAGGATCCATCATATCCTGGGTGAGTATTCTAGCTACTGGGCTAAATGTCAGAGGAGAGATGTCTGCCTGCTCTCCTAGGGGGTATTCTGTGTGGAGTCAGGCAGGCTCTGAGCACAGCTACTGCATTGGACCCCGCAGATGAAACAGGCAGGGCAATCACTATCTTCAGCTGGCTGGAGGACCACCCTGCAGCTTAGGTATAAGAAGGGCACAAGAGTGCCTGCCTGAGGCAGCAGGGCACATGTCCGGAGGCAAAAACACAGGCACCTAGGTAACCTGAACAGCAACCAATTAGGTGCTGAGTGAGCTTAGGCACCTACAGGGTTACATGGCAGCTTAACGGGCTTTTGTGGATCACGGCGGTGCCTAAATCTGGGCTTTAGAGACCTAAGTCCCTTTGTGGATGTAGGCTCAGGTGTTACTCCATGTGAGGTAGTCTGGCAGAATCTGGCCTTAGTCTCATAAGCTGACTCCCCCTTAAAGGGTGTAATTCACTCATACATGGCCCCCTACACCAGCTCTGTCCTTCTTAAGCCCTTAACACAGAATTTAACTGGAGCTTAGTTTGTGCAAATAGTCTTCCCCAGAGACTTGCTACTGTGGGGCAAGTTATTCTTAGAGAGCCAAGGCCCACATTCTGGGCACACACCAGATCTCCCCTTAATGGAGCCTTAGCCAAACTCTACCGACTTTCAGACAATCACTTTCCTTCTGGCCTCAGCCAGTCAGGAGCAGCCTGGACTCAAATCTGAGAAGAAATTCTCTCCACACTTCCCACCCATCAGTGAGTGACACAGGCTGGCTCCCAAACAGCAGACAGCAAGGAAGTTAGCCCCATGCTGGGTGCACCCTATGAGTCACTGTCCTGTCTCCAGCAGTGGCCAGCAGCTGAGGAAGGTGCAAGAGCACCTGCAATGGGACATTATGTAATGATCAGTCCCCCACATATGCAGGTTGGTTTAAGCCTTGATGCATGGTGGTTTTAAGATTAAGCCCCTGCTTCAATTACACTGCTTACTGACCTCGGAACCAAAAGTAGGAGTGGGCTGATAAAGTTTGCGGATGACACAAAGTTGGGAGGTATTGCCAATTCGGAGAAGGATCGGGATATCCTCCAGGGAGATTTGGATGACCTTGTAAACTGGAGTAATAGTAATAGGATGAAATTTAATAGCAAGAAGTGTAAGGTTATGCATTTAGGGATGACTAACAAGAATTTTAGTTATAAGTTGGGAACGCATCAGTTGGAAGTAACGGACGAGGAGAAGGACCTCGGAGTCCTGGTTGATCGCAGGATGACTATGAGTCGGCAATGTGACGTGGCCGTAAAGAAAGCTAATGCGGTCTTGGGATGCATTAGGCGAGGTATTTCTAGTAGAGATAAGAAGGTGCTACTCCCATTATACAAGGCGTTGGTGAGACCTCATTTGGAGTACTGTGTGCAGTTCTGGTCTCCCATGTTTAAGAAGGATGAATTCAAACTGGAACGGGTACAAAGAAGGGCCACTCGGATCATCCGAGGAATGGAAGGACTGTCGTATGAAAGGAGACTTGAGGAGCTCGGTTTGTTTACCTTAACCAAAAGAAGGCTGAGGGGAGATATGATTGCTCTCTTTAAATATATCAAAGGGATAAATACAAAGGAGGGAGAGGAATTATTTCAGCTCAGTACTAATGTGGACATGAGAACAAATGGATATAAATTGGCCGTCGGGAAGTTTAGGCTTGAAATTAGACCAAGGTTTCTAACCGTCAGAGGAGTGAAATTCTGGAACAGCCTTCCGAGGGAAACAGTGGGGGCGAAAGACCTCTCTGGCTTTAAGATTAAGCTAGATAAGTTTATGGAGGGGATGGTTTGATGGGATAACATGATCTTAGCCGATAGGTCAATAACGTGCCATCGCTGGTAATTAGTACCAAGGGTCAATGATGGGATATTAAAAGTCTTTTTCCTAAGTGTCTGGCTGGAGAGTCTTGCCCGCATGCTCAGGGTTCAGCTGATCGCCCTATTTGGGGTCGGGAAGGAATTTTCCTCCAGGGTGGATTGGCAGAGGCCCTGCAGGTTTTTCGCCTTCCTCTGAAGCATGGGGCAGGGGTCGCTTGTTGGGGGATTCTGTGCAACTTGAAGTCTTTAAATCATGATTTGGGGACTTCAACAGCTGAGTCAAGAGAGAGAATTATTCCAGGAGTGGATGGGGCGGCTTTTGTGGCCTGCATCATGCGGGAGGTCAGACTAGATGATCATAATGGTTCCTTCTGACCTTAAAGTCTATGAGTCTATGAGATCTCAGTCTGGATCTAGCTGATTTTCTTTACAAGGTAACAAGAACATTATTCACAGTAGCAACTGGAATGTACAAGACCTCACAGAAGGGTGATCCACAGGTTCAGGTTCTGGTTTATGACTTAGGAGAAGAGCTCAAATCCCTGCTCTGCTGCAGACTTCCTATGTAACCTCGGGCAAGTCATTTAGTCTCTGTGTGCCTCAGTTCTCCATCTATAAATTGGGATGATAGCACTGCCCTACCTCACAGGGGTGTGCTGTGGATAACTATATTAACAATAGTGAGGTGCTCTGATTCTATGGTAAGAGGGAGGGGGGCAGATAGTATCTATGCTAGACAGAAAGAAGCCAAATCTAACAATCACTGTCCATTCCCCAGAACAGATTCACTGTCATAATGTATAATTTTCAGTAGAAATAATGGGTCAGTTATTCAGCTGGTATAACCAGTGTGGTGTCATTGACTTCACTGGATCTGCAGTGATTTATATTATCTGAGGATCTACAGATGAATCAATAAACAAATAAGGCAAAGCGTATAGATCTTATGCATTGTAAAGCGCTCATTCATTAATGATTCAGCACACTGTTAGCTTGTTAAACAGGAGGTACATTTCCCAGATGTAACCAGAACATATTTAGACTCCCAGAAACAATTAACTCTTGGTCTTATAGTCAGGAAAATAAAAGATCTTTGTTTCCAACATGGGAGGGGCAGTGACATAAACTATATACTATGACTCTATATAAATTTGATCCACTCCCACTGACTTTTCAGGATAAGGTGTACCTGATGATTTTACTTACTATGTGAGACTTAGAGAGAAAGAAAGGAATGTAGAAGGTAAAGAGAGTGAACGAGCAAGAAAGAGAGAGTGTGTGATGGGTATGTATGGGGATAGATAGATAGATAGATAGATAGATAGATAGATAGATAGATTTGTATAACCGAAGCCCTAATTTTCAGGAAAATTGAAGATCAAAGACTAGAAAGCCTAAAACATAAACAAGGTATCTTTTGTACTCACATAGCAATGGAAAGATTATTACAGATGGGTAGCACAGGCAAGAAAGAACAAATTATGTTGCGTTTCCACTGGCTTCAGCAACCTTTGGATCATGTCCTAAGTGAGGTGGCTTGGCTGCCTGTCTATCTGATTCACCATGGCTGAGACAAGGTAGTCAAAACACAAAAAACTGCTTGGTTTTATCACACTCTAGCCTTTGTGATGACTAATCCCTCCATGTTTTGCAGTACTGGACTGTGGTATCAAGTCTAACAAAAGTAAAGAGACATCACAAAGAGAGGATCGACTCTTTTGGTGAGTAGACATTTTCAAAACCAATTAATTTGGTAAATAAACTGGGTTGGTTCCTCAGTTGGTGTAAATCAATGCAGTTCTCTTGAACTGAGGATCTACTTCTCTGGGAGTGCAAAACCTCCTCCTCCTTCTATTTTATTTATTATTAATTATTATTATTATTATTATTACACCTTAGGGACCCCATGGACTGGGAACCCATTGTTCTAGGCATCATACTAACAAAGAACAGAAAGATGGTCCCTGTCCCAAGGATTTTACAATCAGTCTTATCCCAGTTTAATTGGGAATTCAGCCCCAAACAACACAGAATACGGCGTGTACAGTGCTCACTTTATATTTATTTTTATTACAAGTATTTGCACAGTAAAAAAAGCAAAAGAAATAGTATTTTTCAATTCACCTAATACAAGTACTGTAGTGCAATCTCTTTATCATGAAAGTTGAACTTACAAATATATTATTATGTACAAAAAAACGCGTGCACAATGTAAAATATTAGAGCTTGCAACTCCACTCAATCCTATTTCTTGTTCAGCCAATTGCTCAGACAAACAAGTTTGTTTACATTTGCAGGAGATAAAGCAGCCTGCTTCTTGTTTAAAATGTCACCTGAAAGTGAGAACAGGCCTTCTCATGGCACTGTTGTAGCTGGCGTCGCAAGATATTGACGTGCAAGATGCGCTAAAGATTCATATTTCCCTGCACGCTTCATTGAGACCGCAAACTCTTCTCTGTGCAGCATCACACTAGGATGCTGGGGACAACACTAAGCCAGTACTGACCTACCCACCCCATTCTCTGCAATACAGCACCCCAATAGCGGTGCTTGCGGCTTTAGGTTCATCTCTGACTCCAATGGGGTACCTCCTCTTGACACCATCATCCCTCTTCCGGCAGCACAGTATGCACTAGCACCATGCTGGGGTCAACAGTGAGTCTGAAGGGAGGGCACAGTTGGTGGAGTTTCAGGGGCATATCACCATTTTCCGAACCTCAGTTTGCCACCTTCATCTCTTCCAGGAAGATCCCCATAGGTTTGGGGAAGTAAATGGGAGTCATTTGCATCCAGTGGTGGGTGAAGAAACCAATAGCATTAGGTGCTTGAAGAAAATGGAAAGTTTTTCTTCTGGAAAAATTAGGATTCTTCAAAATTGAAACATTCCACAGAAAAATGTCAATTAAAAAAAAAAACGAAACAAAGGGTTTCAGTATGGCTGGCCTTTATTGGGCAGGAGTGTTTCAATTTTTCATTGGAAAACAACTTTTTTGTTTGTAATTTCATTTATGTTACATTTAAAAAATAATTTTATGTTATACTATATTTTGTGCTATTTTGTTCATGTTTATATTTAATGTTTACATTGTATGTTATTTTAATTTTATTATTTTAGATTATTTTATATGTATCATTCCATTTATCTTTTTATATGATTTTCATTCCATTTTATATTATTTCCATTTATATTTTTATTTTACATCACATTATAGTATACAATAATGTAAAATAATATAAAATAAAAAAATGAAAATTAGAAGCAAAAAGATAAAGGGAATTTAAAAATCATACTCAAATGAAATATAGTGGATGAGTAAACTATGATGTGCAGATAGCTGAGTGTTAAGTGCTTTTTAAAAAGTGAAATGATGGTAAACAACGCTGTACACACATTTTCTGTGAGAAATTTTTTTCCTGTGGAAAATGTTGATTAATAAAAATTGCAATATTATGTGGGAATGATTTCAGCCAATTTAATTTATTTTATTTATTTATTTATTGGAATAATATTGAAAGGAAAAAATTCTTCAAGGCCATTCTTATAGGAGAGTAATCTTTAGATATTTTATTTTAAAACATATTTTCTTTAATTTTTAAAATGTATATTTTAATTTGTTTTATTGTTTAATTATACAGTTACATTTTAGATTATTTTAACTTTATATTACTTCATTGTATATTATATTATTTTAGAATTTTATTTTAGATTCTTTATTTTATTATGTATATATGTACATTTATTTTATTATATGTGTGTGTGTGTGTTGTTTGACCCAGAACTAATTTAATTTAAAAACAAAATGTTTTACAGTAAATTTCACATTTTTGGGGGGTTTTGCTCTGATTCAGAACACACTCATCCCTTAGTAGCATGTTGGGGAAATGAGGTTAGCACTGACTCAGCAGATGACTTAACAGGTGACAAACCTCCATTAAGTTCGACTCCAATGCCTCACTTTACATTTTGGAAGCTTTGTGCTGAAGAGAGTGGTGGGGTTGAATTATTCATTTGGAGGCATTTTGTTGTTTCTTCCCCCACCCCCACAATCATACGTATGCATGTATATATTTTAATATAAACACTGATTTCTGTCTGTGTGACAAGACCCAGGGGAGGGGTGAAGGGAAAGCCCTCTAACATCTATGTCCCCAGTCCCTATTCCCTATTTCCCCCAAATTCCTATCTCTGACCATAGCACAATCTCACTCCTCACCCCTCCCATGGGATACAAAAGGGGTGGGACTGTGGGCGTGCATTGCAGGTACATTTGGGCCTGCTAAGAAGGAGGTGTTGGGAATGGGGAATGGAGAACAGGGACACAGGCAATGCTCTGCGGCTTCAGAGGTGGGAAGGGGGACATAGGGTAAAGGTTCTGTGGCGTCAGACCTGGTAAGGGGGAAATGGGGTAACTGCTCTGTGGTTTCAGAGCTGGGAATGGAACACTGGGAACAGACTCTGCTGGAGTGTAGAGCTATGGATATGTTTGCTTGGAACTAACCCCAATAAACATTGCATTGCCTACACTTCGAACTTCTGGTCTTCTGCTTTCTGTCTGTGTGACAAGAACCAGAGGAGGGTGTGACGGGTTGGTTCACAGAAACCCCCTTGGGAGCTGCCAGCTGATGTGCAAAGGCCACCTCTGTTTCAATTCTCCCCTGCCAGCTACAGGTAGTTCCAGCACTCAATCTTGCTGATAGCCAGACACACCTATCTGCTCCAGACACAGACCAGAGTCTGAACCACCTATCCCAAAGCTGCAGGGTTACCTGAGAACAGCTCACAGAAGTCTGCTTGCCTTTAACACTCAGATGCCCAATTCCCAATGGGGTCTAAACCCAGATAAATCCGTTTTACCCTGTATAAGCTTTATACAGAGTAAACTCATAAATTGTTCGCCCTCTATAACACTGATAGAGAGATATGCACAGCTGTTTGCTCCCCCAGGTATTAATACATACTCTGAGTTAATTAATAAGTAGAAAGTGATTTTATTAAATACAGATAGTAGGATTTAAGTGATTTCAAGTAGTAACAGAC
Organism: Platysternon megacephalum; assembly: GCA_003942145.1. Classification (NCBI taxonomy): domain Eukaryota; kingdom Metazoa; phylum Chordata; order Testudines; family Platysternidae; genus Platysternon; species Platysternon megacephalum. The sequence goes on from QXTE01000251.1 coordinate 133,536, forward strand.
AGAACAAAAGAAGTTACCAAGCAAAATAAAATAAAATACGCAAATCTATGTCTAATTGCACTAAATACAGATAAGATCCTCACCAGTTCCAAAATGTTCTCTTTTACAGGCTAATCTTCTTTTAGCCTGGGTCCAGCAATCACTCACACCCCCTGTAGTTTTCAGTTTCCTTCAAGTGTCCTGTGGGGGTGGAGAGGCTCCTTCTTTAGCCAGCTGAAGACAAAATGGAGGGGTCTCCCACAGGTTTAAATAGACTGTCTCTTGTGGGTGGAGACCCCCTCCTCTCCCTCTGTAGAATCCTGTCACAGAATGGAGATTCGAAAATCACATGGGCAGGTCACATGCCCATGCATGACTCAGGACTGCAGGTAGCAGCCATTACCCACATGCTGCCTTGAACGTCCTCAGGTAGACTTCTGATGTGGATTGGAATCTTCCAAGCTCTTTTGTCTGTTAAGTGCCCCCTGACTGAACACCTAATTTGCACATTCCTTTCCCCAGAAGTCACCAAATGTTCTAACTGAGGCCCCTTAGGAATCAAGCAATTACACAGCCAATGTTCATAACTTTGAACACACAAATGGTGCCTGCATACAACTAGGGTGAACATAACTAGTAGATCATAACCTTTACATAGATATGTACCTGGCACAGGCAGCACAAAACATGTTTCAGTTATGTCATATTCCCACAAAGCCTTATGGGAGGTACCGTCACAGAGGGGGTGAAGGGAAAGCCCTCTAACACTCCTATCTTCCCCCAGTTCATAAATCAGTCTGGGGCTTAGGTGTCTGGCCACACGGAGTGAGGCAGCAGTGCACAAGCTCAAGATCAAACAAAATTAATTAATTAATTACCGAAATAATTTAACAATCATAAAGTGCCCAGGGGGTTAGTAATGATGGGGTTTTTTCAGTACAAAGTACATGAGATAAATAATACTAAACTTTCACAGCAATGTCTCCTGAGTTTAGAATGATCTCACAAGATCAGAGTCATGGATGGAATGGTGCCTCCCTTGTGGATGTGGTGGCTGGAAATATTTTCAGCCCTTAGATGGGGTGAGTGGTATTATTGTAATAAATCAATGACTTTGGTGAGTGGGAATGGCCAGGTACACTGCCATAATGGATGGGAATGTCTTTGGTTGGTATCCATGCTAAATGGGAATGCTCCAGACTTGGGGATGAGGTAACTGAAGAAAAAGTCAAGTTCCCTCCATCCCTACTCTGAATCCTGGTGCTCAATCAGCTGCCAAATAATTTAGGGAGCCCTTTTTTTGGCAACATGTTGTTGCATTCAAAGAAAGAACTGGCTCCCTCTTCATGGCTATTTCCTACTCCTTCCCATGGCTTACTTGAAGGCGGCTTGCACATCCTTGTTCCTGAGGCTGTAGATCATTGGGTTCAGCATGGGTGTGACCACGGTGTAAAACACAGAGACCACTTTCCCAATGTCCATGGAGTAGCTGGAGGAGGGGCGGAGGTGGGTGAAGAAACCCGGGCCATAGAACAGCAGGACAATGAGGAGGTGGGAAGCACAAGTTGAGAAGGCTTTGCGTCTGCCCTGGGCTGAGCGGATTTTCATGATGGTGGATAGTATGTAAGCGTATGATATGGAAATCAACAGGAAGCAACTTCCACCTACTGCTCCACTGAGCAGAAAAACCAGCACCTCATTGTTATAGGTGTCCATGCAGGCCAATTTGATCAAAGGAGGGATCTCACAGAAGAAGTGGTTGATTTCATTGGGACCACAGAAGGGTAGCCTGGCTATGAAGAACGTATGTAACATTGAGTAGACAAAACCACCTATCCATATAGCAATGGCAGAGCACATACAAGTCCTGTGGTTCATGATGCTTGCGTAGTGCAAAGGCTGGCATATTGCCATGTAGCGGTCATAAGCCATCAGGGCAAGAAGCAAAGATTCAGATCCAGCAAAGGAGATGAGAAAGTACAGCTGGGCCATGCAACTGGAGAAGGAAAGAGATTTAATCTTGGCAAACAACATCACTAGCATATTGGGAAGAGTGACGGAAGAGTACGAGATGTCTAAGAGAGACAAGTTGACCAGAAAAAAGTACATAGGAGTGTGGAGAGTGGTATCCACCCAGATAGCCAGGCAAATGGAGAGGTTGCCAGCCAAGGTCAGCAGGTAGATAATCAGGAAGCTCATGAAGAGTAACGGCTGCATTTCTGGGAAGCTCGAGAGGCCCAGGAGTCTGAATTCTGTCACCGTGCTTTGATTGTCCATGTCTGTCACTTTACCTGTATGCAGGAACAAATAAGGAATATACTCAGTTGAAAACAACATGCGGATAATACAAGACGGTGGAATGGAGAGAAAGTATATGTATACTAAACATACGCTCCACCATCTCTTCCTTTTCGGACCACATTCTGTAGTTCAGGGAGCATTTCTGTCTATCAAGCTCTTTCAAACATAATTAAGCCTTAAGCACTTATGTTTATTATTAATTATTATTATCATTATTACTTATAGATATATTCTCATGTAACAACCTAAATAATAACACTCGATGTTCAATATTTATTCCTGCTGCACAGTCCTAATTTACATTAATCCATTATGGAAATTCAGCAGCTACCCAAAGTTTATATTCTATGTTTTGATTTTTTTCCATCTTAATGACAGATTCTTTTTAAATAAAGGTTTAAAGCTCCTGTTAAAATGGTAACTTCTTATCACGGCAGGTGGAAATTTTTCTGCCCAAAAAAACATACAAGCACATGCTGGAATCCATCTTGATTCAGGAGAGAAAGTTCATGCTTAAAGTTAAACACATGTTTAAGCATTTTCCTCAGTATGGATGGATGAATTCCTGATTCCCTGGGCAGCCTGGGCAGCAGTGACCCTGAAATGGTTGAGTTCAGGATCCTCACAAAAGGAAGAAAGGAGAGTTGCAAAATACGGACCCTGGACTTCAGAAAAGCAGACTTTGACTCCCTTAGGGAACTGATGGGCAGGATCCCCTGGGAGGCTAATATGAGGGGGAAAGGAGTCCAAAAAAGCTGGCTGTATTTTAAAGAAGCCTTATTGAGGGTGCAGGAACAAACCATCCCGATGTGACAGATGATTTGGAAAAAGCTGAAGTACTCAATGCTTTTTTTCCTTTGGTCTTCACAGACAAGGTCAGCTCCCACACTGTTGTCCTGGGCAACACAGGATGGAGAGGCGGTGAGCAGCCCTCAGTGGTGAAAGAACAGGTTAAGGACTATTTAGAAAAGCTGGACATGTACAAGTCCATGGGTCCAGATCTAATGCATCTGAGGGTGCTGAGGGAATTGGCTGATGTGATTGCAGAGCCATTGCCCATTATCTTTGAAAACTCGTGGCGATCAGGGGAGGTCCTATACAATTGGAAAAAGGCAAATATCGTGCCCATCTTTAAAAAAGGGAAGGAGAACCCAGGGATCTACAAACCGGTCACCCTCACTTCAGTCCCTGGAAAAATCATGGACCAGGTCTTCACAGAAACAATTTTGAAGCACTTGGAGGAGAGGAAGTTGATCAGGAACAGTCAACATGGATTCACCAAGAGCAAGTCATGCCTGACCAACCTGATTGCCTTCTATGATGAGATAAATGGCTCTGTGGATATGGGGAAAGCAGTGGACATGATATATCTTGACTTTAGCAAAGCTTTCGATACGTTCTCCCACAATATTCTTGCCAGCAAATTAAAAAAGTATGGATTGGATGAATGGATTATGAGGTGGATAGAAAACTGGCTAGATTGTCAGGCTCAACGGGTAGTGATCAATAGCTCGATGTCTGGTTGGCAGCCGGTATCAAGTGGAGCGCCCCAGGGGTTGATCCTGGGGCCTGTTTTGTTCAACATCTTTATTAATGATCTGGATGATGGGATGGATTGCAGCCTCAGCAAATTCACAGATGACACTAAGCTGGGGGGAGAGGTAGAGATGCTGGAGGGTAGGGATAGGGTCCAGAGTGACCTAGACAAATTAGAGGATTGGATCAAAAGAAATCTGATGAGTTTCAACAAGGACAAGTGCAGAGTTCTGCACTTAGGACGGAAAAATCCCATGCACTGCTACAGGCTGGGGACCGACTGGCTAAGCAGCAGTTCTTCAGAAAAGGACCTGGGGATTACAGTAGATGAGAGTCTGGATATGAGTAGGCAGTGTGCCCTTGTTGCCAAGAAGGCTAATGGCATATTGGGCTGCATTAGTAGAAGCATTGCCAGCAGATTGAGGTAAGTGTTTATTCCCCTCTATTCAGCAGAGGTGATGCCACATCTGGAGTATTGCATCCAGTTTGGGGCCTCCAACTACAAAAAGGATGTAGACAAATTGGAGAGAGTCCAGCGGAGGGCAACAAAAAATGATTAGGGGGCTGGGACGCATAACTTACGAGGAGAGGCTGAGGAAACTGGGCTTGTTTAGTCTGCAGAAGAGAAGAGTGAGGGGGGAGTTGATAACAGCCTTCAACTACCTGAAGGGGGTTTCCAAAGTGGATGGAGCTCGGCTGTTCTCAGTGGTGGCAGATGACAGAACAAGGAGCAATGGTCTCAAGCTGCAGAGGGGGACGTCAGGTTGGATATTAGGAAACACTATTTCACTAGGAGGGTGGTGAAGCACTGGAATGGGTTACCTAGGGAGGTGGTGGAATCTCCATCCTTAGAGGTTTTTAAGGCCCAGCTTGACAAAGCCCTGGCTGGGATGATTTAGTTGGTGTTGGTCCTGCTTTGAGCAGTGTGTTCGACTAGAAGACCTCCTGAGGTCTCTTCCAACCCAAATCTTCTATGATTCCCTTAGTCCCCTTTGAAAATTGCTCAGCATTGGTACCTCACTTTGCCATCTGTACAATGGGGATTTACCGTTTCGCACCACGCAGAAATAAATCTAAACACTAGTTGAAATTCTAAAACAAAATTTGTTTTATCTTTGAAATTCAAATTTTTTAAAATATTTTTCATATGGATATTTTTATTTATGTTTATTTTATAAAAGTTCACTGGATGTTTTAAGTGGAACAATTTTAATCCCTTCCTGAGTGAAAATTTTTTCCATCTTACTTTTGAGAAAGAGAGATTTATTTTCTTCTTTGTTCTTTTAAAAACGTTTTAAAAATACTTTCACATGCACAGAATATTGTTAATTACACTGAAAATGTAAAAAATGGAAAATCACACCATAAAGACAAAGCAATGAATTAACAAAAATCTTTCAAATTTTCCATTTCCTCAAAATGTTTTCAATTTTTTTTGATAAGCTCTACCCCTTCCTGCTTCTCCACGTGGGCACCAATGATACTGCCAAGAATGACCTTGAGCGGATCACTGCAGACCACGTGGCTCTGGGAAGAAGGATAAAGGAGTTTGAGGCGCAAGTGGTGTTCTCGTCCATCCTCCCTGTGCAGGGAAAAGGCCTGGGTAGAGACCGTCGAATTGTGGAAGTCAACGAATGGCTACGCAGGTGGTGTCGGAGAGAAGGCTTTGGATTCTTCGACCATGGGATGGTGTTCCAAGAAGGAGGAGTGCTAGGCAGAGACGGGCTCCACCTAACGAAGAGAGGGAAGAACATCTTCGCAAGCAGGCTAGCTAACCTAGTGAGGAGGGCTTTAAACTAGGTTCACCGGGGGAAGGAGACCAAAGCCCTGAGGTAAGTGGGGAAATGGGATACCGGGAGGAAGCACGAGCAGGAGAGTGCAAGAGGGGAGGACTCCTGTCTCAGACTGAGAAAGCGGGACAATCAGCGAGTTATCTTAAGTGCCTATACACAAATGCAAGAAGCCTGGGAAACAAGCAGGGAGAACTGGAAGTCCTGGCACAGTCAAGGAACTATGATGTCATTGGAATAACAGAGACTTGGTGGGATAACTCACATGACTGGAGTACTGTCATGGATGGATATAAACTGTTCAGGAAGGACAGGCAGGGCAGAAAAGGTGGGGGAGTTGCATTGTATGTAAGAGAGGAGTATGACTGCTCAGAGCTCCGGTATGAAACTGCAGAAAAACCTGAGAGTCTCTGGATTAAGTTTAGAAGTGTGAACAACAAGGGTGATGTCGTGGTGGGAGTCTGCTATAGACCACCAGACCAGGGGGATGAGGTGGACGAGGCTTTCTTCCGGCAACTAGCACAAGTTACTAGATCGCAGGCCCTGGTTCTCATGGGAGACTTTAATCACCCTGATATCTGCTGGGAGAGCAATACAGCGGTGCACAGACAATCCAGGAAGTTTTTGGAAAGTGTAGGGGACAATTTCCTGGTGCAAGTGCTGGAGGAACCAACTAGGGGCAGAGCTCTTCTAGACCTGCTGCTCACAAACCGGGAAGAATTAGTAGGGGAAGCAAAAGTGGATGGGAACCTGGGAGGCAGTGACCATGAGATGGTCGAGTTCAGGATCCTGACACAAGGAAGAAAGGAAAGCAGCAGAATACGGACCCTGGACTTCAGAAAAGCAGACTTTGACTCCCTCAGGGAACTGATGGGCAGGATCCCCTGGGAGAATAACATGAGGGGGAAAGGAGTCCAGGAGAGCTGGCTGTATTTTAAAGAATCCTTATTGAGGTTGCAGGAAAAAACCATCCCGATGTGTAGAAAGAATAGTAAATATGGCAGGCGACCAGCTTGGCTAAACAGTGAAATCCTTGCTGATCTTAAACGCAAAAAAGAAGCTTACAAGAAGTGGAAGATTGGACAAATGACCAGGGAGGAGTATAAAAATATTGCTCAGGCATGCAGGAGTGAAATCAGGAAGGCCAAATCACACTTGGAGTTGCAGCTAGCAAGAGATGTTAAGAGTAACAAGAAGGGTTTCTTCAGGTATGTTAGCAACAAGAAGAAAGTCAAGGAAAGTGTGGGCCCCTTACTGAATGAGGGAGGCAACCTAGTGACCGAGGATGTGGAAAAAGCTAATGTACTCAATGCTTTTTTTGCCTCTGTCTTCACGAACAAGGTCAGCTCCCAGACTGCTGCACTGGGCAGCACAGTATGGGGAGAAGGTGACCAGCCCTCTGTGGAGAAAGAAGTGGTTCGGGACTATTTAGAAAAACTGGACGAGCACAAGTCCATGGGGCCGGATGCGCTGCATCCGAGGGTGCTAAAGGAGTTGGCGGATGTGATTGCAGAGCCATTGGCCATTATCTTTGAAAACTCATGGCGATCGGGGGAGGTCCCGGATTACTGGAATAAGGCTAATGTAGCACCCATCTTTAAAAAAGGGAAGAAGGAGGATCCGGGGAACTACAGGCCAGTCAGCCTCACCTCAGTCCCTGGAAAAATCATGGAGCAGGTCCTCAAGGAATCAATTCTGAAGCACTTAGAGGAGAGGAAAGTGATCAGGAACAGTCAGCATGGATTCACCAAGGGCAAGTCATGCCTGACTAACCTAATTGCCTTCTATGAGGAGATAACTGGGTCTGTGGATGAGGGGAAAGCAGTGGATGTGTTATTCCTTGACTTTAGCAAAGCTTTTGATACGGTCTCCCACAGTATTCTTGCCGGCAAGTTAAAGAAGTATGGGCTGGATGAATGGACTATAAGGTGGATAGAAAGCTGGCTAGATCGTCGGGCTCAACGGGTAGTGATCAACGGCTCCATGTCTAGTTGGCAGCCGGTTTCAAGCGGAGTGCCCCAAGGGTCGGTCCTGGGGCCGGTTTTGTTCAATATCTTCATTAATGATCTGGAGGATGGCGTGGACTGCACTCTCAGCAAATTTGCAGATGACACTAAACTGGGAGGAGTGGTAGATACGCTGGAGGGTAGGGATAGGATACAGAGGGACCTAGACAAATTAGAGGATTGGGCCAAAAGAAACCTGATGAGGTTCAACAAGGACAAGTGCAGAGTCCTGCACTTAGGACGGAAGAATCCCATGCACTGTTACAGACTAGGGACCGAGTGGCTAGGCAGCAGTTCTGCAGAAAAGGACCTAGGGGTTACGGTGGACGAGAAGCTGGATATGAGTCAACAGTGTGCCCTTGTTGCCAAGAAGGCTAACGGCATTTTGGGCTGTATAAGTAGGGGCATTGCCAGCAGATCGAGGGACGTGATCGTTCCCCTCTATTCGACATTGGTGAGGCCTCACCTGGAGTACTGTGTCCAGTTTTGGGCCCCACACTACAAGAAGGATGTGGAAAAATTGGAAAGAGTCCAGCGGAGGGCAACAAAAATGATTAGGGGGCTGGAGCACATGAGTTATGAGGAGAGGCTGAGGGAACTGGGATTGTTTAGTCTGCAGAAGAGAAGAATGAGGGGGGATTTGATAGCTGCTTTCAACTACCTGAAAGGGGGTTCCAAAGAGGATGGATCTAGACTGTTCACAGTGGTAGCAGATGACAGAACAAGGAGTAATGGTCTCAAGTTGCAGTGGGGGAGGTTTAGGTTGGATATTAGGAAAAACGTTTTCACTAGGAGGGTGGTGAAGCACTGGAATGGGTTACCTAGGGAGGTGGTGGAATCTCCTTCCTTAGAGGTTTTTAAGGTCAGGCTTGACAAAGCCCTGGCTGGGATGATTTAGTTGGGATTAGGTCCTGCTTTGAGCAGGGGGTTGGACTAGATAACCTCCTGAGGTCCCTTCCAACCCTTATATTCTATGATTCTATGATTCTAATTAATTCATAAAATATTTTAAATATCTTCAGATAAATCAATGGAAAAATCAAACAGATTTTTCAGAGTTTGTAAAGCAAAGCACCTACATGTCTTTGCATGACTGGGGTGTTAAATACATATTCTCTGCAAAATTATGAACTGCACTTCTACTCCTTCTTCAAATCTATTATTTTTCATCCCTCACTGTACTTTTTTTTGCCAATGAAACTATAAATGAAATGTTAACTAAGGTCTATTATTTTCACAGAGAGAGAAAGGATAGACATTGTTCTGCACCTAGGTGTTTTCATGCAGGAGGCGGGGGGGTCACATATTCCAATATTAAACAAATTGTTTCTTTCTGACATGCACTTACCTACATGCTGCGGTCATCATGTGGTTTCCATGAGGCAGCAGATCTCCAGAAGAAAACAGACCTTGAAAAATTCAGTTTCTGAAAACCTTCTGCTGGTTGTCCATTCTCAAGAGTTGATTCAAGGAGCATTTATAAATTATAGACCCACAGACGTAAGTGATGGTTAAAACCCCCTTGAGTGTCTTGCCTATCCTCTTGACTCAGTAGAAGGACGGTTTCCTGCAGAATGCTCATGTGCTTTCTCCTATTTAATTTTAAATGTCAACAACCTTGATCATGTAACTTTCTAAGGTTTCCCAGTGGGCATTGTTAAAAAGTTAGTGGTATTTCACCATCAAGGCCTTGAACTTTCCTTTCACAGAAGTCTACAGCATATTTTACAGTGCTTCGAACCTGAGAAGGAACACACCTGGGGTTGTGGTTAAAGCAGTGGAGTGGAGCTCAGAAAACCTTAGCTCAAATTCTATCCATCTGAAGCAGATCCCCTTTGTGTGTTTGCACAAGTCACTCAGGCAGATTTGTAAATTTGTAAAGGTATTTAGGCACCTAGTGGGATTTCAAAAGTAACTAGGTGCCAAACACCCATTGGAACCAATGAGTTTTAGGCACCTGGATGCTATTGGAAATCCCTCCAAGTACCCAAATACCTTTACAAATCCAGTTTTCTGTGTCTTGGTTTACCCATCTTTAAAATGGAGACAATCATCTTTCTTTCTTATTTATTTAGACTGGTATTTTTAAAGGACCCTAAGGGAGTTAAGCACTCAGCTTTCTACAGTTATATGCTTATCTTAACCACAAGTAACAAGCTCAGTGAAGGAATTTCTGGGTGAAAATCTCTAGCCTGTGCTATGCAGATGGTCAGAAGTAGATGATTTAATGATTCCTTCTGACCCCAAAATTTATGCATCTACAAAATCTAATTTATTTTCAATAGCAACTGCCCTAAGCTTCTTTGATAAATCTTAGATTAGAAGGTTTTTGGAGTATATAAAATATGTATATACAATGACTAGGAGAATGACTTCTGACCTCATTTGGGACTTTTAAGTGTATATAGTAAAGAATATATGTTTCTTTCACTAGATGTTTATTTCTCTGTCAGCAGATCTATATCTGTGCCAACAGATGGTGGCTACATTCTTTGATCACAAGTCAGTGTGCCAGGAATACTTGAGATGGATTCTTTTTGCTATCTGGGGAAATTTCCTTAGGCTAAAATTTCCAAACATGAAGATCTACAATTAAGCATCCAGATGCTTAAGTGACTCACAACGTGACTCAGTCACCTAAGTCCCTGTTTTAGGCTTCACTGCAACCCACAAAACTCCGGCCAAAAACTTGGTGCCTATGTTTTCAGGGTCAAATTTCCCTAGGCATCTCTGTTTCTGCCACTGGGTATGGGCAGTCCTGGCTCACTCTAGGAGTCCAGACACCTAACTCCCACATAAGCTCCAGTATGATAGGTGAACTGTCATAAGATAGGCAGGCAAAGACCTATTTAGTGTGCAGGACCTGATCCAATAGGCATGCTCAGTATAAAGTATTAAATAAAGATTTCATTTTAACAGCATCCCTTGTTCCCTTTCCCTTTAGCTGAAGAGAGTTTATAGAAGAAGAAAAAAACACCTCTTATTTGACAGTCTCGCAGATGGTATTGAAGATGGTAATAACTATCCTTTTCGGTAAAAGAAAAGAAGTTGGTTGAGATGAGCTGGAGGTATTGTTATTGCTGCTCTGTTAATATCCTTTCATTGCAGCCTGCCTGTGGGATTCAGCTGGAGTTGGTTGAGGTGTTGGACTCATCTGTGTCCCTTTCTCTGGCCTGGTCTGGTCCAGACATCTCTCAGGATGAGGACAAAGGAAGCCCAAGGTCCCAGAAGATGGGGCAGCAGCTATGATGATGAAATTTGCTCCAGTAGACTCCGTCCATTCTTCCTTACCGCCGCCCCCCCCCTTTCTTTCTTTAAGGACTCAGAAAGGGGAGCAATTGGTGGAATAGCCCATCCCCTTATTATTTTGTCCACCAATTAGGCCTAATATCCAACAAAGCAATTTTGGTTCATTAATTTATGGCTCCACATCTCTTGTTTTTAGCAAGCATGATTTCAGCAGTCCGTGAATTATATCAACAAGAGCTTCTTGTTTAGACTAATTCAGTCTTTCTGTCTCCCTTTCAAACCTTCTCCCATCAAAGTTTGTTATTATAGGTTATTGTGACATCTTATGAACTTTCACATAATTTTTACAGTTATGTTCAAAGTTAGGGTCAATTTTTAGCCCTAGTTATCATAATAAGGTTCAACTCCCTGCTCTCCCTGAAAGGAAAAACAAAGTTCTGAGCCAGGGTCTCTCGCGCCTTTCAGGACAGTGTGTAACCACTGAGATATGGGATATTCCAATGGACAGCTCTCCTGTTGAAGCTGTTCCACTGTGCACTAAATAATTGAAGAGTCATTGGGCCAGAAAGAAACCATCAATGAGGATGATTTGGTAGCTTGGTGGTTTGGGCCTCCATCTCTGAGGTGGGAGACCTGGAGTCTAGTCTAGTTTTCCTGCTTCAGTGACAGTGGAGCAGCTTCAACAGTAGAGACTGAGGGAGGGCTACATCAGAATATTACACAGGTCAGTGGTTTGGCCACACTTCCACACCCCTGTATAAATCCTTTCTCCCCTCAGGAATAGGGGGACAGTGACACTCTGTGCCCCAAAGCAACACCGTGGCACCCCCACATTCACCATTGTCATATAATTATGATATGTTTTATACAAAAGATGCCTTGTGAGGTATCATTCTAAAAGTCTTGATCTATTGAACATTAATATCCTGTTGGATTGTATGTGCTGTCATTGTATGTGAAGTTATGAAGTTTTGCTATATGTGTGTTACTGAAAGATGTTGTGAAGTTGGAAACACCCACCACTAGCCTTTCAGATACAACAGTGCTAATGGACTAGCAACAAAGACAATGGACCATGGAAGAGCTTATCCTCACCTGTGGATGCTTCAGTCAGCCTATGGAAAATTACTGCCATGACTCATTGGCAGCAGGCAAGGGCTTGTGACCAGATCATATGATACTGAACTCCATTTTGGTACCTGTATTTTCCCATAAACTGGGCTGGGAAATTGGCTTGAAACAAAGGGGTTCCTTCCATATGGAATAAACTATAAAGGGGGGAAGTGACATCATCACAGTGGCCCACTCCCCACACAAGAGAACACTTGGAAACACCTGAGGAATGAAGACTGAACTGGGGGAAGTACTGGTCCCAGGCTAAAGGGATTTCTAGCCTGTGTATAGAAGCTTGATGGACTGAGGGTGAGACACTGCTTGATTCAAATCCTATTTCGTGTATAAGACAGACTGTGATTTTGTTTATTTCTTAGGTAATCATGTTTGATCTGGTTGCTATTACTTATAATCACTTAAATCTATCTTTCTGTTGTCAATAAATCTGTTATATATTTTTTAACCTAAATCAGTGTGGTTTGAGTGAAGTGTTTGGGAAAAATCTCAGCTCAGTTAACAAAGGTTTTCTGCATATTCCTCTCCACATAGAGGGACGGGCAAACTGGGTAACTGTAATTCATTCATACTGGTCAGGCTTTTGACCAGGGCAGGACGGTACAGCGCTGGGGTCCTAGGCTGGGGAGCTGGGGATATTTTGGCTGGAGCTTCTCTATTGTGGGTTCATGCAGTGGCTGGCAGAGCATTCATGAACACAGCTGGGTGTGGCCCCTGCCTGTGGAGGTTGATGTGAGTGCAAGCTTGGAGGGATTTACAGCTTGTCACAACGTCACAGTGCAAAGGGGAACCCATATTGGTGAGACAGAGGGCTCAGCTGTACCCCAGTTCCAGGTGGCACCCTGGGGGGGAGGGGGAGAGACACCCATCACAGGGACATTGAACTTGAGTCTCCCACATTCCAGGTGAATGTATACTAAATGTTGAGCTAAATGTTGGGTGAGCATCAGCCATTTAGTGTGGGGCGAGGCAGGTACCTAACTCATTCTCACAAGAAACAGCCATCTGAGTCCCTGGCAAGCCAAGCTAAGCGCCTCCCTGGTGTCCGGACTTAGGAACCTGTTTCTGTGAGAAGACTAGGGCCTAGGACATAACCCTGCTGTCTGCATCTTCCATTGGCTAGCTTAGGTGGGGAGCCATTTAGTGTGTTGCCTTTTGAGGATCTCATTCGTAAGCACCTATCTCTCCTCATTCATTGTATAGGATCCTAGGTGCCTAACTCGGCTTTGTGGATCCCAGTGTTGTTCCAGCAATTTCCTAGACACCTAAAAGTTAGGCAGTGCAGCACTGAGCACTGCAACACCAAAGCCCCTTTGTGGAGATGAGCCCTAAATCTATATTTATGTACCTAAATAAGAGGCTTGGCTTTCAGAGTTACTGTTCGCACTGGTTTCAGAACAGGTTTAGAGGCCTGACTTCATTCACAGAAGTTAACGACAAATATCAGCATGCCCCTGCTTTCCATAGATCTTGACAGTGCATCATTGTTAAGTGCTGGCAATAATTAAGGCTGAGGTTTTCCAAGGAAGCTATTGAGTTTGGATATCCAAATCCCATTTCATTATGACTGGGTGCCTAGCCCCCTTAGGCTTCTTTGAGAAGCCCAGAGTGAGTGAGGATTGGATGCCTTTCCAAGTGATGTGCTGTGTTCCACCACAAAGCTACATGACTTGATGTAGGAACCAGAGAAAGGTCCATTGCATCATGAAATCGGACTCCTGTGTAACACAGGCCATAGAGTCACGTCAAGCTGCTCCCAATAATTAGTGTTTGGCAAAGCATCTCACAGAAAGACATCCAGCCTGGATATGAAGGCTTCAAGAAATGGAGAGTCCCCGGCCTTGCCAGGGCCAGCCTTAGGGAAAATGGTGTCCTAGGCAAACTTGTATTTTGGCGCCCTGACCCCCACCCATTACCCCTGATGCCTCCCTGGGACTCTCACCCCTCCCCATTGCCCCTGCCCCTCACTGCTTCCCCTGTCCCCAAACCTCCCTGACCCCCACTGTCTCCCCAGCCCCTCAATTGCTCCTGGCCCCCACTGCCTCCCCAGACTCCCCACTCACCCCCCAATGTCCCTGGCTCCCCCACTGCTTCCCCAGGCTCCTCCCCCCCATTGCTCCTGACCTCTACCCATCATGCCAGGCCCCCACTGCCTCCCTGGACTCCCCCAATCGACCCTGCCCCCCAAACTTCTTCCCTGGGCTCCCCACCCCCCACTGCCTCCCCTGGCCCCTCACCAATCCCCCCTCCCCCCCACTGCCTCCCCAGACTTCCCACTCCCCCCTCAGTGCCCCTGGCTCCCACACTGCTTCCCCAGGCTCCCCTCATTGCTCCTGACCCCCACTGCCTCCCCCAGTCCCCCAATCCCCCATCACCCACTGCCTCCCCTGGCCCCCCACCAATCCCCAATCACACCTGGCCCCCCACTGCCTTCCCGGACTCCCCACCCCCCATTTCCCCTGATCCCTCCACTGCCTTCCCGGGCTCCCCTACCACCTCCACCCCAGTTGCTCCTGGCCCCTGCTGCCTCCCCCAGGATCCCCCCCCCATTGTCCCTGGACCCCGCTGCCTCCCTGAGGTTCCCACCCCCCAGCTTCCCTGGGCCCCACTGCTTCCCCCGTGCATTGTTCAAGGTGACTCCCCAAGCCCCAGGCAGGTAACTGCGGCTGCTGGTCCGTGAGGAAGGGATGGGATTCAGCAGGTTTCTCCTCACTCCCTCTGGCAGAGAGCTGTGCTGCCAGTCCAGTCTCGCTTCTGGGCACCACCTAATTGGGCTGAGTGGGAGCGCTCACTGATGGTTCCTTTCCCAGGCAAGTCCCTTCAACCATGCTCAGCTTGACTCCCACCTTTGCAGAAATCTGGGGGAGGGGCATGTGTCCCTGCATGCCTTCCCCCCCCCCCCCCCCCCCCCCCCCCCCCCCCCCNCCCCCCCCCCCCCCCATGTGTCACCTATGGTGTGGTCCTAAGTTAAACCCCTTACAAAAGTCTAAATATTTTCTATCCACACAGGTACATTACATCTAGGTTTGTTTGACAAGACCTATTATCCAAAAAAATGATGTTGATTGCCATTGACTAGACTCCCATTCTTTAATTATTTATTGATTGAATCCATATTAGCTTTTCCATTATTTCCTACAAGACTGAAGTTAGGCTAATTGGTCTATAATTGACTAGGTCACTCTGCTTGCCTTTTGTGGCAATTAGCACATTAGCACTTGCCCAGCCTTCTTCAATTTCCCCAGTATCCCAAAATTTATTATAAATTAACGGCAGTGGTCCAGAGATCTCTTCAGCCAACTTTTTTTGGTACTTTTGGGTACAAATTATTTGGACTTTCTGAATTCAAAATATTTACCCTTTGGTTAATGCTATATTAATATCCTTCTTAGTTACCTAAGGACTCAGAAGTACTTCAGAATCCTCATGCGATATAAAAACATCATCCTGCTTCTTTTCAAATAGACAACATAAATTTGTATTGACTACTTTTGATTTTTCTACATCATCAGCAATCCTGTCTCCATCTAGTGACAGGCCTATACCATTGTTATGATTCCTTTTTTCCAGATATTCTTGAAAATGTCTTTCTTATTACCTTAGCCCAGCCATTGCTGGATTTTGCCCTCATGTCTTTAGCTTCCCTTATCAATTTTCATAGCTTCTAATATGTATTCATCGTTATCTACTGCCCTGTTTTCATTTGTTATGCTTATATTTTTGTTTCTGTTTTAACAGCTACTTTCACTTCCCCTCTTAACCAAGATGGGCTTTTGACCAATGTTTTTTTCTTTCAAAAATGGGAAATGGTGGCTTTTTTGGTAACCGAGTAAACCTTTTTTAACAACTCCTAGTTTTAATTCACATTTTTCTGTCTCTATTCTTCATCCCAATAACTTTTTCTCCATTTTTTAATCAGCCCTTTTAAAGCACCAGGTGTGTGTGTGTGTATGTGTGTGTGTGTGTGTGTATTATCATTTGGGACTTTCCTGTGATTTCCCATAAGAAATGTAGTCAAGTCATTTTCAGTGGTGTATAGACAAGCACTAAATTCAAAGCCAGATATGCAGGAGCATGTTCATTTCTGTCCATTTGGTCATAAAGTCTATGAAATCCCAAAATGAATTTTTAGGGATGGTATATGAGGAGGGGAAGGGAGTTTGTGTGAGAATCAACAGACTCTTTTTATTTTTTTTCTAAGCAAGTTTTCGCTGAAGTAGCTTAGGCCTGGTCCACACTAGGGGGAGCCATCGAAATAAGATACGCGACTTCAGCTACAGGAATAGCATAGCTGAAGTCGAAGTATCTTATTTCGAATTACCCGGCACTTACCTCGCGTCCTCGCAGCGCGGGATCGACGGCCGCGGCTCCCCCGTCGACTCCGCTACCTCCGCTCGCCCTGCTGGAGTTCCGGAGTCGATGGGAGCGTGTTCGGGGATCGATCTATCGCGTCCAGACGAGACGCGATAGATCGATCCCCGATAATTCGATTTCTACCCGCCGATCCGGGCGGGTAGTCTGGACGTAGCCTAAGAGAAGTGACTTTCTGCAAGTGACACTGCAGAGTTCTAAGCTTAGAACTCCAGAGTGTCACTTGCGGAAAGTCACTTTTCACAGGAAAACCAGACATTGAGGAATCATTAGTAGAGGCTTCCTGAGTTATGTGTGGTATAATGACTGGAAATGGAGAAAGTTGTTCAGGTTTCAGGGGGGATACAGTTCAATGTGGATTCAGAGGCTTAGAAATGCAACCCAATGCCAGGCTGCTTCCAAACATAACCCAGAGTCTCAGCCTAAAATAGGGGCCACTCGGCTCACTTCATAAAGATCTCTTTCCTACAGCTCTGCCTGTCTGCTGCATCACTTATTGCTAATGAAACATTAAGGCTATGTCTACACTACCCCCCAGTTCAGACTACAGGAGAGTAAATGGCTAATCTCCTCCATACACATCCATCTATCTATCTATTGATCTAATTGGCCTTCATCAATGTAAAATCTGACCCTAAAAGTTCTTGAATTGAGCCTAATCCAAAAACAGCTGAAGTCAATGTATTTGGGCATTTGTATCTGGCCCCATATGAATTTCCACCCTTTCTCTGATATGTTACATGCTTTAGATTACACCTCAGTCATTAAACAGAACAGCTGGGGTCTTGCTTTGTATATCTCTGGTTCAGGAATTCCAGCGGGGTTACAGAGATTGGGTCCCAGAGATGCCAAGCGAGGGTTGAAATGAAGGTACAGGCCAATTAAGAGTTATTATTTCGCTGTGTCAGCCTCCAGAAAGCTGAACTCTGATCAGCAGTGGGTGGATGCTAGCTACTCTCTTTGTTATGTGATTTAGAACATGGGAATAGGTGGTTTGGAGTCCAACCATAATTCTAAAACTGATTAATTTTGGGGGAACTGCTGATTTTTGGATTATGTCCTCATTTGTTGCTCAAAGGGAATCAAGTAAGTTACCAGGACAATCTGTTCTATACTTGAGTCTGAGCAGTTTTCAACCATGAGCATTTTAAAATGTGGTTATGGTTATGCAAAAATAGACCTTCTTATTGAACAGATATGTCCATATTCAGAATTGTATATGCTGACTATACTTACTAATAGATAGATAGATAGATAGATAGATAGATATTCAATGCCAACACAACTATGAGAGGAGAGGAAATCTATTGTTTTATACATCAGCTGTACAATTACAAACCTTTGTTACTTCAGACAATGCTTGAGCAGAGAAATTCCATCATAACTCTCAGATGCTAGAATGAGATTTGCAGAGCATTTGTGACTGTGAGTGTATGTTTGTGCCAATGTGGGATTGTGAGGGTGTATGTATGTGCGTGCATGTTTATATGTGTGAATGTTACTGTGAGGATGTTTCCTTTCCTTTATGTGTGTGTGAGAGAGTGTGCATGTATGAGTGAGATTTTGTGTGATTTTGTATATATTGCTGTGAGGTGTATGTGTTGTGTTGTTTCTTAGGCATTTACTTGTGTGTATGAAAGAGCAAGTGTGTTTGTTAATGCATGTGCCACGGAGTATTTGTGTGTGTGAAGGTTTGAGTAACTGTGTTTGTATGTGAGAGAGTTTGTGTGAGAGCATTTGTGTGAATGTTTGTGTATGGGTATGTTTGCATTTCATTGTCTAAATATGAACTTTTCCATGATATCTGAAATATATGTGTACCAAAAGAAATACATTATATAATCGGATTTAATTTCTACCTTGCAAAAAAAATGAGAAGTTAAATGGATGGAGAGTTCTAAGAAAGAAAGAAAGAAAGAAAGAAAGAAAGAAAGAAAGAAAGAAAGAAAGTAGAAGCACTGTGGTGATGCTGATAGTGTTCCCTTAGGCTCCTTTGAGAATCCGAACTGTAATTGTTATTTATTATTAGGTTGGTGGTGATGCTGGTTATAAGAGTGATAATGATGGTGATTCTACCATCTGCAGGCAAATTCTAGCTCTCCCAAGGAGATGACCAACAGCACCACAGTGGTGGAGTTCCGGCTGCTGGGGTTCCATAGCCTTCCTGGCTGGCAGACCCTACTCTTCATTGTGTTCTTGGTCATCTACATCCTAACCATCACGGGGAACATTGTCATCATCTCGGTGGTGAGGCTGGAACCCCGGCTCCACTCGCCCATGTACTCCTTCCTCCAGAACCTCTCCTTTCTGGAGATCTGCTACACCAGCACCATCATGCCCAAGATGCTGGCCAACCTACTGGTAGAGAGGAAGGCCATCTCGTTTGCTGGATGCATGGCACAGCTCTATTGCTTTGTCTTCCTGGGGGCCACTGAGTGCTTCCTCCTGGCGGTAATGGCTTACGACAGGTACCTCGCCATATGTTACCCATTACACTACATGGTGGCCATGAGTGATGCGACTTGTGCCCGCCTGGCCATGGTCTCCTGGGTGACTGGCATCTTCACCGGGCTCTTACCCTGCTTGCTAATCTCCAGGCTCCCTTTCTGTGGCTCCAATCAGATTAAACACTTCTTCTGTGATATCCCTCCATTGCTCAAGCTCTCCTGCTCAGACACCTCCACTACTGAGGTTGTCATATTCATTCTCTCCCTCCTGGTCCTCGTCAGCTGCCTGCTGCTGACCCTAGTGTCTTACCTCTTCATCATTCTCACCATCCTGAAGATCCCCTCCTCCTCTGGGAAGAGGAAGACCTTCTCCACCTGTGGCTCACACCTGGCCGTGGTGGCCATCTACTATGGCACCATGATCTCCATGTATGTCCGCCCTACCTCCAGCCTGCCCTCGGAGCTCAATAAGATTGTCTCTGTGTTCTACACCATCATCACCCCCCTCCTGAACCCCATCATCTACAGCCTGAGGAACAAGGACTTCAGGGATGCTTTAAAGAAAGTAATCAGCAGGCAGTGCAGTCTGCACAGAGTGTAAATAAATATAAGAGGTTGGAGGCCGGATTCTGGCTTACGCTGAGGGGCCTTTATACCAAACTGGGTGTATAAAAGTGAGTGTAAATTACAATTACATCCATTTTCATTTTCTTGTACACTGCCAGAATACTGTAAAAGGGCCTCAGTGATTATCTAGCTATCCTCTTACAAACCCCTCTATTGATGAAAAATTGAATCCTTTTTGTATAAAGTTTACCCAAATAAATTCACACACATTCCAAAGTTAACACAATCTGAACATTTGCTGTGGTGATTTATCTACTTGATTTTTGATGTTATATGTCGTCTCATTTTTCTTTTTATTGGTTTATTTCGTTATCATGCAGTCTGAGCACCTTGAAATGCTTCACCAATAAACCATGCTTCTCTTAATTGTGATACACCTCTACCCTGATATAACGCTGTCCTCAGGAGCCAAAAAATCTTACCGCGTTATAGGTGAAACCGCGTTATATTGAACTTGCTTTGATCCACCGGAGCGCGCAACCCCGCCCCCCGGGAGCACTGCTTTACCGTGTTAGATCCGAATCGTGTTATATCGGGTCGCGTTATATCGGCGTAGAGGTGTATTTTATTCTAAGTGTGAAGGAGTAACTGCTTGACACTGATACACTGATATTTCTAATTAGAATTTCTTTTTTTTTTGTTATAAATAAAACAAATAGGAAAAATCTATCATTAAAACCAAATTAGCCTAATTTAATACCACAATGGATTTTTTTTCCCCTGTGGACACTTCTTATGAACCAAGATACACCAAATTCACTTCACATAAGACACCTAAGAGACACCGGTATCCACCTATGCTTGTACAGCCCACTTCACCATAGTATCCCAGCAACTCACTACCATTAAAGTGTTTATCCTCTCACCACCCCAGGCTGGTAGGGAAGTGATATTATCCCCATTTTACAGATGGGGAACTGAGTCACCGAGAGTCAAGGGCCCAGAGTTTTAAAAGTATTTTGGTACCTAAATAAACAGATAGGAGCACAGTGGGATTTTTAAAAGTACCTAGGCAGGTTGGGTGCCTAAATCCCATTGAAATCAGTTGGAGTTTGGCCCCTATATCACTTACAATCAGATTTTTAGAGGTATTCAGGCACCTAGTGGGAGTTTTCAAAAGCACCTATGCACCTAACTCAGATCAATTTTAATGAGAGTTAATCTCCTAGTCATGTCTGAAAATCCCAGTAGGTGCCTATCTGTTTCTTTAGGCACCTACTGTCTTTAAAATCAGGTTCTAAGTGACTGGGCCTGGTCACACAAGGAGTCTGTGACAGAGTAAAGGATGGGACATGGGCATCTTCAGTCCTAAGTTAAAACCCTAAACACTGAAGTGCATGGTTTTTCTGCCTGACACCAACAATTTAAGATCAGTGCAGGCCTGGGACTGAGTAGGTGACTTAATTTGAACTAATGATTTGAGCAGGTGACTTACATTTCCATTTTAGGAAAAGAAGGCATTCCTAGAGATTGCCATGTGTTGCTATATAGCAGTGACAATGGCCATATGTCCTTTTCACACACAGTCCTTGCCAGTGTGTCTCAACCAGGCCATATAGAAACCACTAATTCTTAGAGTGCAGCAGGCTGGAATGTTGTTGGTGCTCAGCTGTCCCAGCAGTTCAGTGCGTCTGTCCTTGGAGCTCCGGTGATATTAGCACCAGCAGAGAGTGCAGCCTGCTAATTCAGCAGACCTTGAAGACACTCATAGAGAAAGACCACAGGTACAGTTCAGTGACAAAGGCATTTGGCCAGGTTTATTGCCCAGAAGGCGCAGCACTAATGATTTGCACAATTTGCACAAATACATTGAAAAATGAGTGCTCTGTGACAAGGAGCGGCTCAGTCAGCAGTGGGAATCTCTGCTGTCCCCTCGGCCACACAAAGGGTTAAGGCAAGGTCCCCCAACATTTATAGACTGAGTCAAACAACTGGGATGCACAGCTTACATACCACTTTACATGTTTCATGACATCTGTTTGTTACCTTCCCTTGTTCCTTACATCTTGGACACAACATCCCTCTTCCTTGTTCTGTCAAACCATCTTATCTTATACTAGATTGGGGCATATCTGTAAAAGCCTTCTGAAATGTATTTACATAAATATCTAATGCCTAATACTTCTTAGGAATGTTTTAGCAATGTGAGCAGCAACTTTGCCAAGTTCATGTGCTGGACAGTGAAATTATAAGCATCTGCTTCAATATGAGGCCTGACTTTGGTTCCCAGCCTCTGGTTCAGACCTTAGATCTTGCTCCAGGCCTAGTGCTCCAGGCTCTCTCACTACTACATAGGGAAATTCTGATATTTTGATACTTCAAAAAAGGCCATTTTGGGGGGTGGGGAGGAGGGAGGTGGACAAGATGTTCCCACAATTTTTGATTCAGAAATGTCAAAACATTTCATTGTTACCGAAAAGAAGCATTTAATTTTGGTTTGTTGATCAGAACTGAAATGTTTTGTCTTGAGTCACTTCAATATGAATAACATCTTCCTATTGATTCATACTGTCTTATGGAGGTTATATCTCCAGTCATAGAATCATAGAATGGCAGGACTGGAAGGGACCTTGAGAGGACTTCTAGTCCAGTCCCCTGCACTCGAGGCATAACTAAGTATTATCTAGACCATCCCTTATATTGACAGAGATTTCACAATCTCCTTAGACAATTTATTCCAGTGCAATATCTCATTCCTGCCTTCTTTGCTATGGGCTGGGCTTCCTGGCCAGACTGCAGGAGTGCAATCAGGCCAAGGACCCTGGTATGTAAGGGAGAATGAACACCTGAATTACAACTCCCATCAGGCAAGTGGAATAATAGGGAAATACAGTTCATGGCTTCCAAGGCCAGATGTGACCAATGTTATTATCTGACCTCTTGTATAACACAAGACATTATTTCCCCAAACATAATTTCTCTTTGAACTGGACCATATATTTAATAACTAAATAAATCTGAGCTTTATTTTAAAATTCCAGTGATGGAAAATCCAACATAACCTTTGTTAAATTGTGGGTTAATTATTCTCACTCTTAAAATTGCATGCTTAATTTCCAGTCTGAAATTTGTCTAGCTTCAATGAAGGTTAATGTTAAACCAATTTTATTTTGAACAGATCCAAAACAAACCATTTTAGTTCACTTCCACAAATCAAAACATTTTGATTTGCACTGAATAGCATTTTTTGTTTTGAGTTTTACAATGGAAAACAGAAAAATATTAGCAACATTGAAGTTGTCTGCAAAAAAAAAAATCAATTTTATGGAAAATGCATTTTCCACAGAAAAATTCCAACTAGCTTTATTAATTATCCATGGTCCATTCAGTTCTAGACTTTCTCTGAGACCACCAAAAAAGAGAACAATCAGTGTCACATGTGACAATGATGTTGTGATGTCGACATCAAATCCCACTGGGCAATAGACTAGGAAAAGCCCCAGCTCACGCCGGGTCAAAGCTCCTCATAGCAAACATGACTAGCAGTTGGTTCTCAAACCAACATTCCCTGATTCTTTGTAATGTACAATTAATGAAGCTATAATTGTGGCTGAGATTTTAAGTGAGCCTGAGAGAAGTAGGTGCACAAATCCCATTGTCTATTAATGGAATTGGGGTGACTAGTTCTCTTAGGCCTTTTTGAAAAATCCAAAGCATCATTATTACACTTCCTTTGGGAAATTTAAATAAGTGATCATGTCCCTGAGGGACCAATATTGAGCAAATATATCTTCATAATAATGATGACTGTTCTCAGACAATGCTTGGAGAAACTACTGTCCATAAACAAAATGTCTTTATTATTCAAAGTACTAATAAAGAGAAATATAATTGTTTATATATATATATGTATTTATCCTGACACATATCTATCTGTCTATCTATCTATCAATCTACTGTTGTATCTAACTGACAAAAATTAAACAAGTAATTGAAGGAGGAAAGAAACAACTCATCGAGTCAATATAGCTTCTCAGACATAAAATGACAAGAGTTCAGGAAAGTCTCTCATTTTAATGTGACAGTTTTAGATGACACAATGGAGCTTTTACACTGTGCAGTTCTTTTCCTTAAAAAAAAAAAAAAAGGTCCAGAGGCAAACCTGAGAACTACAGACCTGTAAAGCCTAACTTCAGCACCAGGAAAATTGGTTGAAGCTATAGTAAAGAATAGAATTCTCAGACATATAGATTAACTTGATTTGTTGGGGAAGAGAACATTTTTTTAAAGGAAAATCATGCCTTATAGTCCATTAGAATTATGTGAGCGGGTCAACAAACGTGGAAAAGGGTGACCCAGTTGATATAGTGTACTTGGTCATTCAGAAAGCCTTTCAAAGGGTCCCACATCAAAAGCTCTTAAGCAAAGTAAGCAGACATGGGATGAGAGGGAAGGTCCTTTCATGGATCAGTAACTGATTAAAAGATAGGAAATAAAAGGTTGGCATACACTGTCAGTTTTCACAGTGGAGAGAGGTAAACAATGGGGTACCCCCAAGGATCTGTACTGGAACCAGTGCAGTTCAACATATTCATAAATAATCTAGAAAAAAAAGGTAAACAGTGAGATGGCAAAGTTTGCAGATGATACAAAATTACTCACAATAGTTACACCCAAAGCTGACTGCAAAGAGTTTCAAAGGAATCTCACTAAACTGGGTGACTGGGTAAGAAAATGGCAGATGAAATTCAATGTTGATAAATGCAAAGAAATGCACATTGTAAAACAGAATCTCATATATGCATACAAAATGATGGGGTCTAGATTAGCTGTTCCGCTTAAGAAAGAGATCTTGGAGTCATTGTGGATAGTTCTCTGAAAACATCCACTCAACACACAGTTCAGTCAAAAAAGCTAACAGAATGGTAGCACCCATTAGGAAATGGATAGAAAATCAAACAGAAAATATCAAAATGCCACTATATAGATGGATGATGTGCCTGAACCTTGAATTCTGAATGTAGTTGTGGTCAGCTCATCTCAAAAAAGATATATTTGAATTGGAAAAGGTACAGAAAAAGGCAACAATTCTGTATGAGGAGATATTAAAATGACTGGAACTGTTCAGCTTACAGAAGAGATGACTGACAGGGAATATGATAGAGGTCTATAAAGTAATTAATGAAGTGGAGAAAGTGAATAAGGATGTGTTATTTACCCCTTCACATAACACATGAACCAGGAGTCACTGAATCAAATTAATAAGCAGCAGGTTTAAAACAAACATAACACATAACACACAGTCAACTTGTGGAACTCATTGCCGGGAGATATTTTGAAGGGCACAAATATAATTGGGTTCAGAAAAGAATAAGATAAGTTCATGGAGGATAGGTCCATCAGTGGATTTTAGCCAAAATGATCAGGGAAACAACCCCATGCTCTGGGTGTCCCTAAGACTCTGACTGCCAGAAGCTGGGACTGGATGACAGGGGATAGATCAGTCGATAATTGGCTTATTCTGTTCATTCCCTCTGGAGCATATGGCCACTATCACAAGACAGGATACTGGGCTAGATGGACCATTGGTCTGACCCAGTGTGGCCATTCTTATGTTCTGGAAAAGTTGCAAAGTCATTGCAATGGATTTTATTTATCTGCCCATCATGACAGAAATACAACTATCAGATTGAAAGTATTTGCCTCAGCATTTGAATGAGCTGAGGGTTGGTGTGATAATAACACTGCTATCTTAAAGAGTTTTCTATTGTTGAAAGCAATGAAGCACAAAACATTAAGGGGGGAGGGATAGCTCAGTGGTTTGAGCATTGGCCTGCTAAACCCAGGGTTGTGAGTTCAATCCTTGAGGGGGCCACTTAGGGATCTGGGGCAAAATCAGTCCTTGGTCCTGCTAGTGAAGGCAGGGGGCTGGACTCGATGGTGTTTGGGGGTCCCTTCCAGCTCTAGGAGATAGGGATATCTCCATATGTTATTAAGGGGGGGAGGGATAGCTCAGTGGTTTGAGCATTGGCCTGCTAAACCCAGGGTTGTGAGTTCAATCCTTGAGGGGGCCACTTAGGGATCTGGGGCAAAAATTGGTCCTGCTAGTGAAGGCAGGGGGCTGGACTCGATGACCCTTCGGGGTCCCTTCCAGCTCTAGGAGATAGGTATATCTCCATATATTATTATTATTATTATTTGTTTTAAAGTCATGGTCAGGAAATGCTGCTGTTGGCCTTGCTGGAGCATGTACAACTAGCAGTGTGAACCAAAAGCTGTAAATCAGAGTAGACCTGGTCTTGGTTGGCTAACCAAGTAAGCACATTCCTGATAGTAAAAGAACATCCAGAGCTCTCAAATAGCTATGGAAACACATTCCTAAGAGATGGCACATGGACACATACCGACCCCATGTAAGAAAAGGATGGGGTGACAGGATAAGGGATGAGGATGTAGGATGTTTTGATTGAATTAGCAGGTACAAGGTATAAGGGTGGTAACTAACAACACTTGGAGTGTCACACTTGACTTGTTTGTATCACAGGCCTGGTCCACACTAGGGGGGGATGTCGAAGTAAGATACGCGACTTCAGCTACAAGAATAGCGTAGCTGAAGTCGAAGTATCTTACTTCGAAGTACCGCGACTTACCTCGCGTCCTCGCGGCGCGGGATCGACAGCCGCGGCTCCCACGTCGACTCCACTACCTCCGCTCACCCTACTGGAGTTCCGGAGTCGAAGGGAGCGCGTTCGGGGATCAATATATCGCGTCCAGACGAGACACGATATATCGATCCCCGATATATCGATGGCTACCCGCCGATCCGGGCGGGTAGTGTGGACGTAGCCACAGTCTAAAAGAAGTAGTTATAGGAGGGGCAACTTTGTATCAGCCAATGGGACAGGACCCTGGTGACCTGACTGAGCCTTTCCCTTGTCATGGGTAGACATGTGTTAGTATCCCTGTGACCCTTTGGACAGGGCAGAGTACCATGCACTGCTGATAATAAACCTGGCCAAGCACCTTCACCCCCAAACCAAGCCTGTGGTCTGTCTCTATGAGTAACATCGAGGTCTGCTCAATCAGCAAGCTGCATCCTCTGCTCGTGCAGCCAACACTGGAGCTCCAAGAACAGCAGCATTGAGCAGCCATAACAACTTTGCAGCCCTAACAACATTCATCAGCACTAACAACATCTGCAAGGCCATGGAGCAGTTTAAACATGTACACACACACCACTTGCAATGATGTATGGGGTAGTTCCATTAATTGCTGAATCCAGAATAACATCTTGTACCTCCCCAAGTCAAAGCACGGGATGCAGTGTGTGACAAAGCCCCAAAATGAGGGAGACAAAAAATATCACTCATGCAAGAAACCTAAAATGATATGTGATTCCTTCTTTTAGTGTGGGAAAACTAAAATGGTCTTGTGGATCATGCACTAGGCTGGCCCTCAGAAGAGATCACTTCAATTCCCTGCTCCATCACTAACTCCCTGTAGGGCCTGGAAGCATGTAAATTCATATTTCTTGGCCTCACTTTCTCATTTGTAACAAGTCTGCATGCTGCCTTACCAGAATGACATAGACACAGTTGAGGGGGGTTCCCAGAAGGGTCTTGAAACATCATATGTGTTCAGTGGGGTTCTGCTGAAGTAAGGGACATTAAAAGAGACAAGTCTGTCCAGTTTGGTGGAGAGCACAACAGAGACACATGCTACATGACCGTGCATGGGGACTATGAGAATGTCAGATGCTCCTTTATTACCCCGAATGAGCTAACCATAGCATGGACTGTAGAGAAGGTGGGATAATATCCTCCATAGAGACAATGCAAACTGGCCCAGAGAAACTGTTGTGGATTGGCCAGGCATAGGACTGGTGCAGATTAGTCCCTTCACAGGGCAAGAAGGGAAGTAGATACCGCACTGGTACTCTAAGTAACAATTCAGTCCCTAACCTGCTCCTCAAACAGCACGGATAATGTTAGGATTTTGAAAGGGTGCTAAGAGTATTACAATAATAGAATCCTGGAAATATAGGGCTGGAAGGGACCCCAAGAGGTCATCTAGACCAGCCCCTTGTTCTGAGGAGGACGAAATAAACCTAGACCATCCCTGACAAGTGTTTGTCCAACTTGTTTTTAAAAACTTCCAATGATGGAGATTCCAGAACCTCACTTAGAAGCCTGTTCCAGGGCTTAATTATTCTTATAATTATAAAGGCTTTCCTAATGTCTAACCTAAATCTCCCTTGCCACAGTTCAAGCTCATTCCTTCTTGTCCCACCTTCAGTGGACACGAAGAACAATTGATCACCATCCTCAACATATCTGAAAACTTTTGTGAGATCTACCCCTTCAGATCTCAAGAGTAATCATGCCCGGTTTTTTAATCTTTCCTCATAAGTCAGGTTTCTTGAAACTTTTTATCGTTTTTGTTACTCTCCTCCAGACTTTCTCCAATTAATCCATGTTTCCTAAAGTGTGTTGGGGTTATCACAAGACCTTTTCCATTCAGTTCCCCAAGAACTCAGTATGACTCCAGTCTCCTCACTCAGGTTTCTTTATTTGGCATACAGCAAAGCCATGTTGAGCCGATCAGACTCAAGCAAAGAGGGTGGGAATAGGGAGTACCACACATCCAAAGTGGCACAGCAAACCTCTTCCTTCATTCACATTTACATATTACATTGCAATTACTATGCATTGCATCACATGGTTTTGGATTAGCTTGGTTAGTCTGCAGGAACCAATCTCTATATGGCATGCTTTGCTCATGCACTTTCCATGCTCAAACTACTCTTTACCTCTTCTTTACTTTCCTGACTTATCCTGTCCATTGTTATCTTGTTCATAATAAATGGTTTCCTGGGTGTTCTCCCTCTTATCTTGGCTAGCTTAGACATTTTGTCTCTTAGTTTACTAACCCATTTACTTTCTTGGTTAGCACAGATATTCCTTTTTAAACCTGCTAATCAATTTATCTCCCTACTCCTGTCTTCTAAGAAATGAGGCCTCTCCCATGTTTAATTACTTATGTCAGGCCAGGCCTACAGTCCTAAAAAGCATGGCACCAAGAATTTGACACAGTACTCCAGCTGAGGCCTCACCAGTTCCAAATATAGCATGACAATTGCTTCCTATGTCTTTCACATGACACTCCTGTTAATACACCCCGGAAAGATATTAACCTTTTTTGTAACTGCATCACTTTTTTGAGTCATATTCAATTTGTGATCCACTATCACACCCGGATTCTTTTCAGCAGTACTACTGCCTAATCCGTTTTCCCATTTCTGTAGTTTTGCATTTGTTTTTTTTTTCCTTCCTAAGTGTAGTACTTTGCACTTCCTTTATTGAAGTTAATCTTGTTGATTTCAGACCAGTTGTCCAATCTGTCAAGGTTGTTTTGAATTCTAATCCTGTCCTCTAAAGGGCTTGCAACCCCACCCAGATTGGTGTTGTGATGGGTTATCACCCCTGGGGTGCTGTCTAGGAGCTGGGGGAATTGCTGCGCCCCTCTAAGGCACACAGCTGGGTTGGGGACGCAGCCAGCCTCATCCAGGCCCTGTTATTACCCAACATGACAGCAGGTGGCGCCACTCACCCAAACTGGGCTATCTGAGTGCAAACACTAGACACCAGTCAATTTCCAAGCTCCCCAGGCACGCATCCCCCTCTGGAGTATAAACCCAAAATTATGCCATCTTGCACTGCAAAGGGATTTGTACAATGTAAACTCATAAATAGTTTGCCCCTCCCTCAATGTCTTAGATTAAAGCATAAAACAAGTTTATTAACTACAAAAAGATTGACTTTCAGTGATTATAAGCAATAGCAAACAGATCAAAGCGGATTACCTAGTAAATAAACAAAACCGCAAACTAAGCCTAAAATACTAGAAAGACTGGATATGAATTAGTAATTTCTCACCCTGACTGATGATACAAGCAGACTTGCAGATTCTTAAGGCACAAGCTGCACTTGCTTTGCAGCTTGGGATTCCCACTCCCCATTCCAAGTCCTTTTCTTTAGCAGCTTCTCTCAGGTGTTGAGTTGTGGGGAAGAACAACAGAGGAGGTCAATCCCTGCCTTATATAGCTTTAGCATTTGGCAGGAACCCTTTGTTCCAGAAAAAGTTCCCAGCCCAGTTTGTGAAAAAATACAGGTACCCAACATGGAATCCAGAGTCATGTGGTCTGGTCACATGCCTTTGCAGAGTCATAGCAGCCATTAGTTACAGGCTGCCTGAAATGTCCACAGGGAGGCTAAGCTATTCAACAGCCCACTGTCTTTGTTGATGAGCCATTACCACTGTCTGGCTTCTTCATTGTTGTCTGCAGAATGTCCTGTTCATGTGGAGCAGGTAGTGCAAGGGGTGGCACACAGCAATGAAATGATCATAAGCCATGACTACCAAGAACAATCACTCTGTGGTCCCTGTGGCCACATAGCAGTAGAGCTGCATCATAGAATATCAGGGTTGCAAGGGACCTCAGGAGGTCATTTAGTCCAACCCTCTGCTCAAAGCAGGACCAATCCCCAACTAAATCATCCCAGCCAGGGCTTTGTCAAGCCGGACCTTAAAAACCTCTAAGGATGGAGATTCTACCACCTCCCTAGGTAACCCATTCCAGTGTTTCATCACCCTCCTAGTGAAATAGTGTTTCCTAATATCCAACCTAGACCTCCCCCACTGCAACTTGAGACCACTGCTCCATGTTCTGTTATCTGCCACCACTGAGAACAGCCTAGCTCCATCCTCTTTGGAAACCCCCTTCAGGTAGTTGAAGGCTGCTATCTATCTCACTCTTCTCTTCTGCATATTAAATAAGCCCAGTTCCCTCAGCTTCCCCTGATAAGTCATGTGCCCCAGCAATACTCCAGATGTGGCCAAACCAGTGCCGAATAGAGGAAAATAATCATTTCCCTCGATCTGCTGGCAATTCTTCTACTAATACAGCCCAATATGCCATTAGCCTTCTTGGCAACAAGGGCACACTGTTGACTCATATACAGCTTCTTGTCCACTGTAATCCCCAGGTCCTTTTCTGCAGAACTGCTGCTTAGCCAGTCGGTCCCCAGCCTGTAGCAGTGCATGGGATTCTTCCATTCTAAGTGCAGGACTCTGCACTTGTCTTTGTTGAACCTCATCAGATTTTGTTTAGCCCAATCCTCCAATTTGTCTAGGTCACTCTGGACACTATCCCTAACCTCCAGTGTACCTATGTCTCCCCCCAGCTTAGTGTCATACACAAACTTGCTGACTTCAGAAAGGGGAAACTGCCAATACCCCTTAGTTAAGTCTAGAGTGGTCAGGAAACGGGCATTTCCCAACCGGTCCACTAACTCATCTATGCGGGGTATAGGATACGTGTCGAACTGGGACACTTCATTCAGCCGACGGAAGTCATTGCAGAATCTTGTGGATCCATCCGGTTTGGGTACTAGCACGATCAGGCTAGACCGCTGACTGTGGGACTCTTTAATTACTCCTAACTCCAGCATTTTCTTTACTTGTGCTCTGATTTCTTCTCTTTTGGCCGCTGGCATCTGGTAGGGCTGTGACGGGTTGGATCACAGAAAGCCCCTTGGGAGCTACCATCTAATATGCAAAGGCTACCTCTGTTTCTATTCTCCCTGCCAGCTCAGTGGTTTCAGCACCCTGTCTTGCTGAAGCCAGACACACCCGTCTGCTCCAGCACAGACTCGGGGTCTGAATAACCTGTCCCAAAGGTGCAGGTTTACCTGAGAACAGCTCACAGAAGTGTGCTTGCCCTATGCTTTTTTTGCCTCTGTCTTCACAGACAAGGTCAGCTCCCAGACAGCTGCACTCTGCAGCACGGTATGGGGAGGAGGTGACCAGCTCTCTGTGGAGAAAGTAGTAGTTCGGGACTATTTAGGAAAGCTGGACGAGCACAAGTCCATGGGGCCGGATGCGCTGCATCCGAGGGTGCTAAAGGAGTTGGCCGATGAGATTGCGGAGCCATTGGCCATTATCTTTGAAAAATCATGGCGATCGGGGGAGGTCCCGGACGACTGGAAAAAAGCTAATGTAGTGCCCATCTTTAAGAAAGGGAAGAAGGAAGATCCAGGGAACTACAGGCCAGTTAGTCTCACCTCAGTCCCTGGAAAAATCATGGAACAGGTCCTCAAGGAATCAATCCTGAACCACTTAAAGGAGGGGAAAGTGATCAGGAACAGTCAGCATGGATTCACCAAGGGCAAGTCATGCCTGACTAACCTAATTGCCTTCTATGATAAGATAACCGGCTCTGTGGATGAGGGGAAAGCAGTGGATGTGCTATTTCTGGACTTTAGCAAAGCTTTTGATACAGTCTCCCACAGTATTCTTGCCAGCAAGTTAAAGAAGTATGGGCTGGATGAATGGACGGTAAGGTGGATAGAAAACTGGCTAGATGGTCGGGCTCAACGGGTAGTGATCAATGGTTCCTTGTCTAGTTGGCAGCCGGTATCAAGTGGAGTGCCCCAAGGGTCGGTGCTGGGGCCGGTTTTATTCAATATCTTCATTAACGATCTGGAAGATGGTGTGGACTGCACCCTTAGCAAGTTTGCAGATGACACTAAACTGGGAGGAGTGGTTGATACGCTGGAGGGTAGGGATAGGATACAGAGGGACCTAGACAAATTAGAGGATTGGGCCAAAAGAAATATGATGAGGTTCAACAAGGACAAGTGCAGAGTCCTGCATTTAGGACGAAAGAATCCCATGCACTGCTATAGACTAGGGACCGAATGGCTGGGCAGCAGTTCTGCAGAAAAGGACCTAGGGGTTACGGTGGACGAAAAGCTGAATATGAGTCAACAGTGTGCCCTTGTTGCCAAGAAGGCTAATGGCATTTTGGGTTGTATAAGTAGGGGCATTTCCAGCAGATCGAGGGATGTGATCATTCCCCTCTACTCAGCACTGGTGAGGCCTCATTTGGAGTACTGTGTCCAGTTTTGGGCCCCACACTACAAGAAGGATGTGGATAAATTGGAGAGAGTCCAGCGGAGGGCAACAAAAATGATTAGGGGGCTGGAGCACATGACTTACGAGGAGAGGCTGAGGGAACTGGGATTGTTTAGTCTGCAGAAGAGAAGAATGAGGGGCGATTTGATAGCTGCTTTCAANAGATGCCCAATTCCCAATGGGGTCTAAACCCAAATAAATCCGTTTTACAACTCATAAATTGTTTGCCCTCTATAACACTGATAGAGAGATATGCACAGCTGTTTGCTCCCCCAGGTATTAATACATACTCTGAGTTAAGTAATAAGTAGAAAGTGATTTTATTAAATACAGATAGTAGGATTTAAGTGATTCCAAGTAGTAACAGACAGAACAAAGTAAGTTACCCAGCAAAATAAAATAAAATGCGCAAATCTATGTCTAATCAAACACTGAATACAGATAATCTCACCCTCAGAGATGCTTCAGTAAGTTTCTTCTCAGACTGGACACCTTCCAGGCCTGGGCACAATTCTTTCCCCTGGTACAGCTCTTGTTCCAGCTCAGGTGATAGCTAGGGGATTCTTCATGATGGCTCCTCTCTCCTTCTGTTCTCTTCCACCCCTTTATATATCTTTTGCATAAGGTGGGAATCCTTTGTCCCTCTGGGTTCCCCCACCCCTCACTGGAAAAGCACCAGGTTAAAGATGGATTCCAGTTCAGGTGACATGATCACATGTCACTGCAAGACTTCATTACTCACTTGCCAGCACACACATATACAGGAAGACTCACAGGTAAATACAGCCATCTGCAGACAATGGCTCTGGTTAATGGGCGTCATCAAGATTTTAAACCACCATTAATGGCCCACACTTTACATAATTACAATAGGCCTTTTGCATGAAGCATATTCCAGTTACATTATACTCACTTCTCATGTTTTTACAAAATTATATAGACTGCACAACGTCACAAGGGCCTCATTGTTACCTTGGCCCCGGGGTTTGTAATGATGTGATGGTATGCCTCAGTTGTTCGACCTGGCTGAGACGAGAATACGACTTGGTTCCGGTTGATCATATCAAACGCCTCCTCTCTTTGGGCTGGTGTTAAATTGGGAGACACCCTCACCTGCTCGGGGGTTTCGTTTGCCTGTGGTGAGTCCCTTCGGGCAACTATACATACTTCCTGAGTACGCCAGGGCTTTAGAAGGTTGATGTGGTACACTTCTTCTTGTTTTCTACGTCCCGGTTGTCGTACCTTGTAATTCACCTCTCCTACAGGCTCAACTACTTCATAAGGCCCCTGCCACTGGGCCAAGAGTTTACTCTCTGCCGTGGGTACTAACATCATTACTCGGTCTCCTGGTTGGAACTGCCGTACTTTCGCTTGGCAGTTGTAGTGAGTTTGTTGGGCTTTTTGGGCCTTCTCCAGGTGTTCCCGCACTATGGGGGTGACCCGGTTTATACGGTCTCTCATTTGCAAGACATGCTCCACTATATTCTTCCCATTATTGGGTTCCTCTTCCCAAATCTCCCTGGCTATATCTAGTATGCCCCGGGGGTGCATACTCAAAGGGAGAGAATCCAGTGGAGGCTTGGGGAACTTCACGGATGGCGACATAAGGTAGGGCAACAGGGTATCCTAGTCTTTTCCATCCCTACTCACCACCTTTTTTATCATGGCCTTGAGGGTTCGGTTGAATCTCTACCAGGCTGTCGGTCTGCGGGTGGTAAACCGAGGTTCGCAGAGTCTGAACATGGAGCATAGAGCAGAGGTCCTTCATCAGTTTAGACATGAAAGGCGTTCCTTGGTCCATTAGAATTTCTTTAGGTAGCCCTACTCAGGCAAAAATTTCCACCAGTGCCTTCACTATGGACTTGGAGGCCGTATTTCATAGGGGAATGGCCTCTGGATACCTGGTTGCATAGTCCAAGACAACAAGCACATATT
Organism: Platysternon megacephalum; assembly: GCA_003942145.1. NCBI lineage: Eukaryota > Metazoa > Chordata > Testudines > Platysternidae > Platysternon > Platysternon megacephalum. The sequence goes on from QXTE01000251.1 coordinate 167,820, forward strand.
GGTAACCTCGAGCTGTCTTCTCTAGAGGCCCCACCAGGTCCATGACTATTCGCTCAAAAGGGATCTCGATGATTGGTAGGGGTATCAAAGGGGCCCTTAGATGTGGGCGAGGGCTGTGCAACTTACACTCTGGGCAGGAAGCGCAGTACCGCCGGACATCCTCATGTACTCCTGGCCAGAAGAATCTGCGCAAGATCTGTGCTTGGGTCTTCTCTACCCCCAAGTGTCCCCCAAAGAGGTGACTGTGGGCGAGACTTAATATTGCCCTCTGATGTTTTTGGGGTGCCAGGAGCTGGTTTACCACTTGGTCCTGCATTTGTACAGGAGGTTCTTCTTAATGATGAAATATGGTGCCGGCCCTTGGGCCTTTCCCTCCACAGCCACCCCATCTATCTCAGCCACCTCTTTTCTGACATTATCATGTCTGGGGTCTTCTGCCTGGTCTCACCCAAAAGTCTCTCTTTTGGGACCTATCGACCCAAACTCCGAGGAACTGGCCTCCACCTCCTCGGTCAGTTCGGTGGCATTGGGGTTGGGACCAGACGCTACTTCCTCTTCCTCGCCTCCAGAGGTTTCTTCCTCAGTTCCTCGTGCCTGTCGGCCTACCAGAGCCATGTTCTGGCCCTGAAGCAGAATCCGGGTGCCCAAAGCCTTTGCCGCCCTCCTTTCCCTCTTGGTTTTTCTGCCTTTCCCGGGCGCGGGGAACAACTCTTGAGATATTTCAGCAAAGAAGGGAGGGTGACTTTCTGTTAGGGATGACTCCATAACCTCGGGGTCCTCTCCTCTCTCCCGCCACTCTGGCGGGAGTAAATTTCCAAATCCTGGGAAATCCCTTCCAATGAGCACAGGGTATGGGAGTTTAGGGACCACCCCCGCTTTTACCCCGGTGATATTCCCCTGGATTTCGATCCTAACAGGGATGACAGGATAATAGCTAACGGTCCCATGTACACATGTTACTCCTGTATGCTTAGCCTGTATTAACTGGCTGTGTTTCACTAGTTTCCCTGAAATCAAAGTGACAGAATCCACAAGTGCCATGGTCTCTACCCCATTCAGTTTCACTGGTTTTGTATATTGATGTGGGGTAACTGCGACCCCCACAAGGTTGATTAGGTTGCATGGGTCCGCCCAATCCCCCAGGTTACACTGCATGGGCTCCTCAATGTTGGGACATTGTGCTGCTAGGTGTCCCCATTCTCCGCATGTGTAGCACCTATAAGGGGCTCTAGGTGCTCCTCTGTCTCTTGGGTTTGGGGTCTTTACCCCGTGGTTCCCCCCACTCAGGCTATTCCCCCCTTTCTGGGTTCCCGGCTGCTCTGTGGCCACTACCCTCTTCCACCTGGGGCTCCCCGGATGCTTGGTTGTTTGACCTTCCGGGGGCAAGGCCGGGTACTTGTTTCGGGAGGGGCCTTCTCTGGGTGGTCGGGACAGTTCTCAGGCTGCTGTCCATCTCTCCACCAACGTGATCACACCGTTGTAGGTGGCAGGGTCATTCTGGCCCACCCATGCATGAAGATCCGGAAGGAATCCCCTCATATAACTGTCTATGTCCAAAGTTTCCAATATTTCTTCCGGGTTGCATGCCTTGGTTCGCAACCACTTTCGTGCAAGGTGGATGAGGTCAAATAATTGGGACCTTGGAGGCTTGCCCTCCTGTTACCTCCACTCATGGTATCTCTGGGCCCGTACTGCTGTCGTTACTCCTGATCGCGCCAGGATCTCTGCCTTCAGTCGGGGGTAGTCAACAGCAGCTTCAGCAGGCATGTCGTGATAGGCTTTCTGGGCCTCTCCACATAAGAAGGGAGCGAGGATGCTGACTCACTGGTCCTGGGGCCAAGCCTCTCGCAAGGCGGTTCTCTCAAAGGAAAGGAGATACGCCTCTATGTCATCGTCGGCTGTTATCTATGGTAGGCAACCGGCAGCCCTCCATACTCGCGACCCTTGGTTTTTGGCAGTGAGAGCTTTCAACTGGTCTACCACCTCCTGAAAGAGGGCTCGATCCTGGGTGGCCTGCCCTATTAATAATTCTCTTGTTGTAGCCGCATGGATTCCAGTTGCGCCATCGCCTGTACTCGGGTGGCCTCCTGCTGGGCTGCAGTGGCTTGTATCAGTGCTTTTACTATGTCTTCCATCGTGGTGAGGACACTCAAACCCAGTGCAAATTTTTTTTTTCAAACTCTTCCCTTCTGCCATGCAGTGAACAATAAGTCAATAGTGATCCCACCCTGACACCAGTTGTGACAAAGCTCCGAGCCCGTATTGGTGGGTCCCGTGCTTCCTGGCGGATACAGTGGCCTCAGAAGCTCACTAAGGCCCTTAATATGACCTCCCTTTCCCAGTATGGTGGCAAAGGTTACAGCTTATTGAGCTATTTTCATCACAGGCCGGTATGGGAGGTGGGAAGGTGGAATACCCACAGTCTCTTTTGCGCCTTAGAGCCCTGTAGGCACAGTTTGGTCTCCTGCCTGCACCAAAGTCTGTTTCCCTTCTCCAAGGGATCTCTGGAGTTCCAGCCCAGGGACCCTAATGATAGCAGCTGTAGGCAACTTCCCTCCTCTACTGATGCTGCTTCGACTCCCTGGGCCACTTCCCCGTGGTCCCCTTTTCCAAGTTTCACCCTTACCTCAGGGTTCAGTAATGCTTCCTCTCCTCCAGCTCCTTTCACCTGGGCTCCCCCTCGAGAGAACTAGAAAGGAGAGCTTTTAAAGCAGTATAAGTGGGACCGTAATTGGTTCCAGCTGTCTCCATGAGCCTAACAGCCTTAACTGACCCTTTGTCAGTTAATTGAGGTCAGGTGCCGGCATTAGCCTAACAACCTTAACTGGTTAAATTGGCGTCAGGTGTCTTGATTGGCCTGGAGTAACCCTTGTGTGGCTATCCAGGGAACAGGGACCTGCTCATTCTGAGGCTGATATACCTGCCTTCCACTACCCTCTTATATCCTTCTGGCCTGAGTCCGTCACAATGGGCACTATATTTGCCTTTTTCCAATTGTCCGGGACCTCCCAAGATCGCCACAAGTTTTCAAAGATAATGGCCAATGGCTCTGCAGTCACATCAGTCAACTCCCTCAGCACCCCTGGATGCATTAGATCTGGACACATGGACTTGTGCACATCCAGCTTTTCTAAATAGTCCTTAACCTGTTCTTTCACCACTGAGGGCTGCTCACCTCCTCCCCATACTGTGTTGCCCAGTGCAGCAGTCTGAGAGCTGACCTTGTCTGTGAAGACTGAGGCAAAAAAAGCATTGAGTACTTCAGCTTTTTCCACATCATCTGGCACTGTGTTACCTTCCCCATTCAGTAAGGGTCCCACACTATCCCTGACCTCTTGTTGCTAACATACCTATAGAGACCCTTCTTGTTACTCTTCACATCCCTTGCTAGCTGCAACTCTAGTTGTTCTTTAACCTTCCTGATTACACCCCTGCATCCTCGAGCAATATTTTGTACTCCTTCCTAGTCATCTGTCCAAGTTTCAACTTCTTGTAAGCTTCCTTTTTGTGTTTAAGCTCACCAAAGAGTTCTCTGTTAAGCCAATCAGGTTGGATGAAGCACCCAGCGTGGGAAATGGTATTTTTCTCCTCATCCAACAAATCTGCCAGCATCTTAGGCACTGGCACTGAGGTGTAGCAAATCTCAAAGAAGGAGAAGTGACTCAGGAAGAAGTACATGGGGGTATTGAGAATGGGTCTACCTTGATGAGAAATATTATTAAAGAATTCCCAAGCAGTGTTACCAGGTACATTGCAGAGAAGCCCACAAAGAGCAGGACCTGTGGATAACTCGTGCTGGAAAGTCCCAACAGAATGAACTCCATTGGGACGGTCCCACTGGCATCATCCATTGCCAAAGTGAATTCATTCCCTAGGGGAGAGGAGAATAGGATGTGGACACAGCCTAGAAAAAAAAGGATAAAACTATTACAAAATGGAATAATGGTCACATTGAAAAAGAGAGACAAGGTGGTTCTTCTTCACATCTGAGGTCTGTGTAGCTCGAAAGCTTGTCTCTCTCACTAACAGAAGTTTGTCCAATAAAAGATATGACCTCACCCACCTTGTCTCTGTAATATCCTGGGGCCAACACAGCTACAACAACACTGCAAACATTCTCAGAATCCACCTGCTGACCAGTGATTTATATGTAGAGCTGGATGAAATTTTTCAGATACCTTTTTCACTGAAAAATGCAGTTTTAGTCAACCTGTAACTAGCTGAAATTTTGACCTGATTAGTTTTAGCTGGGGAAAAAATAACTGCATGCACCCAATTAATTCTTTCCATAGCAGTTAGGGATGTGGGAGACATAGGTTTGAATCCTCACTCGGGAGCAGGGACTTAAACTCAGAGCTCTTTGCTATTAGATAAGCAGGCTAACCAGTAGGCCATTGGGTACCCTAGAGGGCTGGTGCTTGCAGTCTCTCCTGTTGAAGCTCTTCCAATTTGTATGAACTACATAACTATTGATCAGAGCAAGAATTTCATCTTGGATCTTCCCACTATAGGCTATTCAGGGATGAGTCAAAGATAGAGAGGGAGAGCTAACAATGCTCTAGTCTGGTTTTTAGTACACTCATCTGTGAGCAAAGAGACGTGAATTCAAATCCCTTCTCTGCAACAGGTGGAGAAAAGATTTGAATCAGCATCTCCTATGCCCTAACTGAGCATCTTAATCACCAGCCTATAGAACCAGCTTCATACTCTCTTTGGCCCAATGCATCATTATGTATTCATACAAAGTGGAAGAGGTTCAACAAGGAAGCTGAGTAGAGCTTACCCCTATTGCTGGGTGGTTTGGCAACGCCAGCAGGAGGAGGGATATTTGAGTTCAACCCCCTGCTCTAGCATGGGGACTCAAACCTGGATCTCCCACATACCAGCAAGTGCCCTAACCATAGCAATCAGCTGTGCACAGATCCTGCTCGACTACGCCACTGTGACGGGTTGGATCACAGAAACCCACTTGGGAGCTGCCAGCTGATGTGCAAAGACTACTTCTGTTTCTATTCTCCCTGCCAGCTCAGTGGTTTCAGCACCCTGTCTTACTGAAGCCAGACACTGTGCACAGCTGATTGCTTTGAGATACTGGTAGTGATTTTAAGTGAGTTTTAAGTGTGGTGGCTGGAGAACAGACAAAGTGGTTACTGGTTTGTTATTTTCTGTTTGCTTATTTCGGGAAAGGGAAGTAGGGACAGAAAAGGAAGCAAAATAAGTAAGAATGAAGATCAAAAGAAGCTAAAACTACACAAGTTGCAAATTGCCCAGAAAGACTGAACACTGGGTGCTGGGAAAGTCTCTGTTAAGAAGCCCCTGAGCTGAGTGCATCAGTTTCAGTGAACTGCAGATGGGTGTGGCCCAACCTCTGTCTGTGCTGAAGTCGACTGGAGTGTCTAACTAGCAAGACAGGAGTGGAGGGGTGCCTGTTCTGGCAGGAGGGGGTTCTCTGTGGTATCCCAGCTCATCGAGTGATGGTCTCAAGGGAAGGCAAATGAAAATTGGTGTACNCAAGGACTCTAGCTGGAAGCAAACCCAACCCGAGTGAAAGGGGGGGGGATTTTGTTGGCCAGTGAAAGGTCTGTCATAGCTGGTAGCTGTGACCCTACAGCTGGATCAGGGTCTCTTTCCCTTTTGGGGGACACAGGAGTGTCTGCCCCATAGGGGAGCCCAAAAATGAATTTTAGGTACTGCCTCCGCCATGGTCAGTGTCCAAGTCTCTGGCAGTAAGTTCAGGAGGAGGGTGTGAGGTTGTGCAGTCTATATGATTTTGTAAAAACATGATAAGTGAATATAATGTAATTGGAATAGTTTTATAAAAACATGATAATAAGTGAGTATAATGTAACTGGAATATGCTTCATGCAAAAGGTATCATCACAAAGCTTATAATCTACTGAGAGTGATCATCCTGTTTGTATAAATGTATCACTCTTGTATCTAAAACTAGAAGTATAAAATATAACTCTGAGGGCCTATTGTAATTATGCAAAGTGTGGGCCATTGATGGTGGTTTGGAATCTTGATGACTCCCATTAACCAGAGCCATTGTCTGCAGATGGCTGTATTTACCTGTGAGTCTTCCTGTATATGTGTGTGCTGGCAAGTGAGTAATGCAGCCTTGCAGTGACATGTGATCATGTCACCTGAACTGGAATCCATCTTTAACCTGGTGCTTTTCCAGTGAGGGGTGGGGGAACCCAGAGGGACAAAGGATTCCCGCCTTATGCAAAAGATATATAAAGGGGTGGAAGAGAACAGAGGGGGAGAGGAGCCATCATGAAGAATCCCCTAGCTATCACCTGAGCTGGAACAAGAGCTGTACCAGGGGAAAGAATTGTGCCCAGGCCTGGAAGGTGTCCAGTCTGAGAAAAAACTTACTGAAGCATCTCTGAGGGTGAGATTATCTGTATTCAGTTTGATTAGACATAGATTTGCGCATTTTATTTTATTTTGCTTGGTAACTTGCTTTGTTCTGTCTGTTACTACTTGAAATCACTTAAATCCTACTATTTGTATTTAAATAAAATCACTTTTTACTTATTAATTAACTCAGAGTATGTATTAATACCTGGGGGAGCAAACAGCTGTGCATATCTCTCTATCAGTGTTATAAAGGGCGAACAATTTATGAGTTTACCCTGTATATGCTTTATACAGGGTAAAACGGATTTATTTGGGTTTAGACCCCATTGGGAATTGGGCATCTGAGTGCTAAGGGCAAGCAGACTTCTGTGAGTTGTTCTCAGGTAAACCTGCAGCTTTGAGACAGGTTATTCGGACTCTGGGTCTGTGCTGGAGCAGATGGTTGTGTCTGGCTTCAGCAAGACAGGGTGCTGAAACCACTGAGCTAGCAGGGAGAATAGAAACAGAAGTAGTCTTTGCACATCAACTGGCAGCTCCCAAGTGGGTTTCTGTGATCCAACCCGTCACAGGTGGCATGTGAGCAAACGGCAGCCATATTCACGTTACCCTTCCACGGGACAAATATAATCAACCACTTCTTCTGCAATGTTCTTCCAGTACTTAGGCTGGTGAGTACGGACACATCCCTGAATGATGTTGTTAATGGCGTGCTCAGTGTAGTGTTCACAATAGTGCCCTTCATCCTGATCATCACCTCCTATGTCTGCATCCTCTCCGCCATCCTGAAGATGCGCTCAGCTGAGGGGAGACACAAAGCTTTCTCCACCTGCTCCTCGCACCTCATCACAGTCTTTGGGAGCTGCTTTATCACCTACATGAGACCCAGTTCCAGGGCTTCTGTGGACACTGACCAAGCAACCTCCCTATTCTACACAGTCATTACTCCAACACTCAACCCAATCATATACAGTCTGAGGAACAAAGAAGTCAAGGAGGCTCTGAGGAAATTCTTGGGCAGGAGCAGGATTTTTTAGTTCTCATACAAAAGTTTATTTTGGGGATCCTTGGGCCCCGTCAAAGCGTCTCAACTTGGGCCTCCAAAATGGAAGTGTGACAAAGTGAGAAAATGTCTGTTTATTTCTTAGAAATATTATGTATGATTTGGTTTCTTTTGTTCAGTTCTAATACTGCTGCATGACTGAGTGTGAAGAATCAAATGAAAAGAGATTGTAAGGGGGGGGGTTATTAAGGACCCCAGGAAGGGTGAAACAATGACACTGATAAGTCATGCTCTCAGGTATCCACTTGAAAGGGACAACAATGGCTGGGCATCAACTCGGGAAGAACCTGACTAGCTGGCACCATCCAAATTAGATTTTTTTTTCATTTCCCAAGGGTAGGTCTGAGATTAAGAGACCCTGGGAGGTTTAAAAGGATGTGGTCTGCTCAGCTGGAAGCTGTAAAATGAGACACTGAGTCAGTATGCTGGAGGCTGACAGATAGACTGAGAGTCAGGAACTGCAGAAAGCAAGCTGTCAGAGAGAATGTGAGTCATGAGGAGGTTGAAGGGAAGGCCAAGCACAGGGAAGACAATAGGCACACAGTTCTCTTTGTTACTCTTTTTTAATCTTCTTCTCTAGGCTCTGTGTAAAATCAGGGCAAATCACACATACTTAGTTTTGGAGACACTGCTTCTGTGTCTAAGTATTGACCACAGACTCCTGAAAGAAACCTGTGGTGGGGTCCAAGCCCACCTGGACCTGCTAGGTAGAGCAGCCAGGGAAATGTAACCCAGAGACCCAGTCAGAGAGTGGGTGGATCGTGGGATCCCACCCCAAAGAGAATGGGAGGCTTGGGCCGGCCATGGGATATGGGCACACTCGCTGGACGGGAGAAGGATCTCAGAAAGGGCAGCCTACCCACAAGGCTCCCAGAATGGCAAGTGTTTTCTAAAATCTGGGCTGTATTTTACTATAATTGTCATCCCATAAGGTTAAACTGCTGAGATCCTTATGCAAAGTAATAAGTGAAACTCCTATGGACTTCACAGGCTTCGGTTTCCTGAGCCTCCTAAAGGGGTTAGTTACTGAATTTCCACTCATTTTCAAATGAATAACAAGGGGAGATGCTCAAAGGCAGAGATTGGAGTTAGACACACAACTTTCATTGATGTACAATGGGATTTGGGCACCTAATTCCCTTTGACCATTTTGAAAATACCAGCCTAAAACCATATTGATCATTACTGATATTTATTATTGTCAATGAAAATTTGTATTCAGATGGCTGTTAGTGGGCACAATAAACCCTCATCTCTGGCTGTGGATGACTTTGTCCATCTAAGGGGGCATTCTCAAAGGCACAAAGGGTGGTTAGACATCTGTCTTTCATTGAAAGTCAACTGTAAATTTCACTGAGAAAACCACCAACAATGAAAGTGACTGGGCAAGGAGCCTCTTTGAAAGTCCTCATTCTAATTAAATTACTTTGTGTAATCTAACTCAGTCTCTAGCCATCAAATCTACATTCATTTGATTTTTAAAAAAAGTTAACACTCATGATGCAATTTTTTTTTCTGGAGAAGAACAGATGTGTAGAAATTTCTCAGTGGTTGTGAAACATGATACCTTATTCGGATGCTACTTTGCAAGTTCTAAAGTTACATTTGCTTTGGGAATCTGAATTATGATGGATGTCCTGATCCTCTGCAATTAAAACTTCAACCTCATTGTCACGTCAATGTGTTTGAATCTTTTTTTTTTTTTTACAAAAAGCTGTTATCTTGACCAGCAAAGGCAGCAAGCACTATTACCTAACACTGGATTTAAGGCACATATGTTCACACCAGGCATAATTCTTCAGTCACTGACACTGGTGTGAAAGCCTCTGACAATATTAGAGTTATCCAAGATTTTCACCAGTGTATATCACCACCACTATGGTGCTTATCTAATTAATAACAGACCCTGTTCAAATCCCATCTCTTCCTCAGGTGTGAGGGGGACTTGAACTCAGGGTTTACTCACATCCCAGGGAGTACCCTAACATCTGGGTTGATGGTTATGTGGATTCAGAATGCTTCCCTCCCACCTCCCTGTGTAATCTCACCTAGAGGTGCCCAATACAGGAAGCATGCTCAGAACTTGCATACTGGATTGGGCCCTGCAGGTGAGTTAGGCAGAGGAATATCTGTCTCCCGGGTTTCATTCATCACACTAAGGCATAGGCCTCGGGTGCATAGAGAGAAGCTGCAGTGTGCATAGGCAGAAACATAGTCAACTAGGAATCTTTTAATGTAAAAATTTAGCACTAAGCAAGTTTAGGTACCTATAAGGTTTGGGGGCAGCTGAGTGGGGGTTTTGTGAATCCCAGTGGGCCCTGATTCTGGGACATAGGCACCTCAGTCCTTTTGTGCCTCTAGTCCCCAGATTCCCTGTGCAATACATGGGGAGAGCGAGGTGCTTTCAAAAGGGCTTCACAGAAGACAGCAAGCTGAGAGGGGAGGGGCCTAATCTATCCAGTGGGAAGTGCTAAGGAAAGGGCTATGGCCTAAGCCCCGCCCCTCAAAGGGAGTTAGGCACCAGATTCCAGGGTGAATGGTGGTGCCCTTCTCCACTCAAGATACAGAGCCATGAACCTCTCCTCAATTAGACACCTAAGCCAGGCCAGCTGTTTCTCAAGAAAAATAAGGAGAGGGACATGATTGTTGTGGTGTCCCAACCCCCTCATTCCACATTCAGCAGCTGGGTATCTAGACCACTCACCCATGGTGTGGGAGACCTGAGTTCAAATCCCCACTTTGCCTGAGATAGAGCAGCGATTTGACTCCAGATCTCCCACCTCCCATGAGACTGCCCTTCCCCCTGTACTTCTCCTATTCTCTCCTATTGACACTGTCCCATTCTGTATACATTTAAATCTTCATTGGAGCAAGGACTGGAACCTGGTTCTCTCAGGAAAATGCTATAGAGTAATTCTCACTCTTTCTATAGCCTAGAAGCTATTACATTCTCCCGGGAGACCCTGGTTCCAGTCCCTGCTCCAGGGAAGATTTATGTATGTATGTGATGTTCCCCTGGTGTTATCTGGACCGGTGATTTGCTAGGTCACTCCAATCCTCAACTCTGGGAGCCAGCCTTCCCCTGCTCTGCTGTGAGAACCCACACTCCTGGGCTGTTCGTGCACAGCCTCTATCATGTAAGTTGCTCTCAGCTACATGAGTGAGCACTTTTGGCCAGCCGCTGCTTGGGTTGTGCAACCAAATGACACTAGCCAATATCTCCAGTCCCAGATACAACCCTAGGAACCTCCGTCTTGCAGTGTCCAGTTATGGACACTGCAAGCTTATATGAGTTCATCAATTTAACAAAGAAATTGATATGTACCAGGCTTCTTATCCCAAGGGGAGTCTCTGACATGCTTCAAACCAAACACACTGCTTCAGGTAGAATAAACAAACATATTTATTAACTACAAAAATAGATTTTAAGTGATTATAAGTCAAAGGACAACAAGTCAGATTTGGTCAAATGAAATAAAAGCAAAACACATTCTAAGCTGATTTTAACATTTTCCATTCCCTTATGAACTTAGATGCTTCTCACCACAGGCTGGCTGGTTGTCCTTCAGACAGGCTCTCCCCTTTTATCAGCACTTCAGTCGCTTGGTAGTGGTGTCTGTAGATGCAGGTGGAAGAGAGAGTGAGCATGGCAAATGTTCTTTCTTCCCTCTTGGCTTTGCCCCCCCCCTTCAGAGTCAGGTGAGCATTACCTCATCGTAGTCCCAAACTGACCAAGAGAAGGGGGGTGACTCACTCGAGAGTCCAACAGATCCTTTGTTGCTGCCTAGGCCAATGTTCTTTGTTTCTGTGAGGCTGGGCTGGTTTTGTCCCATATATGCCCTGATGATGTGTGAACTGCCCCTCTGCTCCTGGACAGTTTTTGGCCTGGGCTTGTTTTAAGCCATGAGGACACATTTTCAGCCTCATAACTATATACATGAAATTACAACCTATAACATTACTATAACAACAATGCTCAGTGCATCATGAGCCTTCTGAAGACTTCCAACATGATAAACTTTGCATTGGATACCACACAATCATATTATAAGGATGAACATGGGGATGCAGGGCGTTTCCTCGAGGTACAGAGCATAACAATGTACACAGAGTGGAACAGCTTCAACAGAAGAGATGGAGAGAGACCTCTGAGCACACCCACCAGATCAGGCCCCTCAGTCGAGATAGGCAGGGGAACACCTAGTTTGTAAATACTACTGGGACTTAGACCTGAGTTAGGTGCTGAGCTGCTCAGTGGTGTCAGTGCTTAAGGATCTTTGTGCAGGTCACTGGAAGTCTCGGGTTTTGGAAGTCCAAATTGAGATACTTTAACGTGGCCCAATGACCAGAAAAAAATACTTTTTCTGAGAACTAAGAAATCCTAATCCTTCTCCTGCCCAAGAGTTTCCTCAGAGCCTCCTTGACTTCTTTGTTCCTCAGGCTGTATATGATTGGGGTGAATGTTGGAGTAATGACTGTGTAGAACAAGGCAAGGGCTCAGTTAGTGTCCACACAAAATATGGTACTAGGTTTCCTGTAGGTTATAATGCCATTGCCAAAGAACAAGGTGACAGTGATCAGACGTAAGAACTATGTGGAGAAAGCTTTGCTTCTCCCCTCGGCTGAGCGCATCTTCAGGATGGTGGAGAGGATGCAGGTGTAGGAAGTGATGATCAGGAAGAAGGGGATTAGTACCAACAGCACAGTGTGCATGGCTGTGATAGCCTTATTCAGGGATGTGTCCATGCTCGCCAGCCTGAGCACTGGGATAAGGTCACAGAAAAAGTGCTCAATTTTATTTGGCCCATGGAAGGATAGTGTGAATATGGTGAACGTTTGCTCAAATGCCACTACATTGCCTGCAATCCACACCACAGCTCCCAAGCTAATGGTGACTTTTCTTCTCATGATGAGCGAGTAACGCATGGGGTTGCATATGGTCACATATCGGTTGTAGGACATTACAGCCAGCAGGCAGCACTCCGAGTTACCAAAGAGGAGAAAGAAATACATCTGGGCTACACAGCCCAGGAAGGAGATGGCCTGAAGCTCTGACAGAAGGTTGGACAAGGTCTTGGGGATGGTGACCGATGAGTAACAGACCTCGAACTCTAACAGGTTCCTGAGGAAGAAATACCTGTGCGTGTGGAGGGCCCGGTCAGCCACCATGACAGTGATGATGAGGCTATTTCCTATCAGGGTGACAAGGTAGATGAGTTAGACTGGGATAAAGAGAAAGGGTTGCAGTTGCGGAAGGTCTGAGAAGCCCAGAAAGATAAACTCAGTCACTGCAGTTAGATTTCCCTCCATATCCATGTCCAGTTGGGATCACATAGGGTTTCAGTTACCTTTGGAGCTAGGATGGCATAATTAGATAGATAGATAGATAGATAGATAGATAGATTGATTTAATTCTGTGGAGAGTTGAGCAGAATATTATTTAGCAGTCACAATGGCAAAATTAAGAAATCCCAAATGACTGTTGTTTTTAGCTCTGCATCATCATAATCATCACTCCCATAACTGCATTGGTCATTGGGGCACCATCATTGATGAGCAATCAACCAATTGTCTTCACCCCTGACGATTGTGTGTCAGTGCTTGACTCTCCGTGAAGTCCATTCCTGTCCACTTTTTTATGTTGTCAATCCATCTCTTCTTCTATCTACCTCTTCTTCTCTTCCCCTGTACTGTCCCTTGGAGGATGATCTTGGATAGGACAGATTATCTTGTTACATGGCCGTATCACTTCAGCTTGTGCTTCTTCACGGTCGTCAGGAGCTCTTCATATGACTCAGTGCATTGGGTGACGATGTTGCGGACCACTTCATTAGTGACATGGTTAAAGATGCCCAGGGTTTTACGGAAGTATCTCATCTCTACTACCTGTATTTTCCATTCAAGTTCTGCCGTAAGAATCCATGTCTCGCACCCATACAGGAAACTGGAGATGATGCATGCAGCAGTTTCAGTTTGGATTCCAGGGAGATTTTCTTATTCCTCCAAATTGGGTTTAGCTTTGCCACTGCTGCTGTTGTTTGCACAGTTCTTGCCTGAATTTCTGCCTTGGATCCTTCATCAGTGATGATTGCCCCCATATACTTGAACAGTTTCACTGTCTCCAGCTCCTGTCCACTGACAGTGATATGTGAGCTGATCCCATCACATTTGTTTGTCATCAGCTTGGTTTTCTATGCACTGATTTCCATGCCATATTTTCTGGAGGTTTCATCCAATCATTTCACAAGGTTGGCAAGTTCATCTTTGCTGCCTGCCAGGCCATCGATGTCATCAGTGAACCGAAGATTTGAGATTGTTCATCCCCCAATGCTGACTGTGCATATGTGATCTTCTAGGGAATCAGTCATTATGTGCTCCAAGTAGATGTTGAATAGTGTGGGCAAAAGAAGGCAGCCTTGCCGGACTCCAACAGCGGAGCGAAACCACTCTCCTATTGTGCCATTGACCAGAACTGCACTGCTGGCCTTGTCATACAGTTGTTTAATGGTAAGGATAAGCTTATGAGCAGCATTGTACTTCTTCATGGTTGCCCAGAGAGCTTCGTGCCATACTCTGTCAAATGCCTTCTTGAAGTCAACAAAGACGTGGTAGATGTCCTGCTAGTGTTGTAAGTACTTCTCACACAGAACACGAAGGTTGAAAATCTGTTCTGTGGTACTTCTTCCAGCACGAAATTCAACCTGATCTTCAGCAACTATATTCTCTGCATGTGGCTTCAATTAGTTCAATATGACTTTCAACATCACTTTGCTGGGCTGGATAATTAAACTTATAGTCCGGTAATTTTGACACAATTCCAAGTTGCCTTTCTTTGGCAGAGTGATGATTAGTGACTGTGTCCATGTGGAGGGCCACTCAACGGTCTGCCAGATTTTGTTGAGGATCTTGGTGAGTACATCTATTACTATTTCTCCTCCAAATTTCATCAGTCCGTCTGTGATGTTGTCAATACCTATAGCCTTTCTCTTCTTGAGTGATCATAGAATCATACAATCATAGAATATCAGGGTTGGAAGGGACCCCACGAGGTCATCTAGTCCAACCCCTGCTCAAAGCAGGACAAATTCCCAACTAAATCATCCCAGCCAGGGCTTTGTCAAGCCTGACCTCAAAAACCTCTAAGGAAGGAGAGTCCACCACCTCCCTACGTAACCCATTCCACTGCTTCACCACCCTCCTAGTGAAAATGTTTTTCCTAATATCCAACCTAAACCTCCCCCACTGCAACTTGACACCATTACTCCTTGTTCTGTCATCTGGTACCACTGAGAACAGTCTAGATCCATCCTCTTTGGATCCCCCTTTCAGGTAGTTGAAAGCAGCTATCAAATCCCCCCGCATTCTTCTCTTCTGCAGACTAAACAATCCCAGTTCCCTCAGCCTTTCCTCATAACTCATGTGCTCCAGCCCCGTAATAATTTTTGTTGCCCTCTGCTGGACTCTTTCCAATTTTTCCACATCCTTCTTGTACTGTGGGGCCCAAAACTGGACACAGTACTCCAGATGAGGCCTCACCAATGTCGAATAGAGGGGAATGATCACATCCCTCGATCTGCTGGCAATACTCCTACTTATAGATCCCGAAATGCCATTAGCCTTCTTGGCAACAAGGGCACACTGTTGACTCATATCCAACTTCTCATCCCCTGTAACCCCTAGGTCCTTTTCTGCAGAACTGCTGCCTAGCCACTCGGTCCCTAGTCTGTAACAGTGAATGAGATTCTTCCGTCCTAAGTGCAGGACTCTGCACTTGTCCTTGTTGAACCTCATCAGGTTTCTTTTGGCCCAATCCTCTAATTTGTCTAGGTCCCTCTGTATCCTATCCCTACCCTCCAACGTATCTACCACTCCTCCCCGTTTAGTGTCATCTGCAAACTTGCTGAGAGTGCAGTCCACACCATCCTCCAGATCATTAATGAAGATATTGAACAAAGCCGGCCCCAGGACCGACCCTTGGGGCACTCCGCTTGAAACCGGCTGCCAACCAAACATGGAGCCATTGATCACTACCCATTGAGCCCGACGATCTAGCCAGCTTTCTATCCACCTTATAGTCCATTCATCCAGCCCATATTTCTTTAACTTGCCGGCAAGAATACTGTGGGAGACCGTATCAAAAGCTTTGCTAAAGTCAAGGAATAACATGTCCACTGCTTTCCCCTCATCCACAGACCCAGTTATCTCCTCATAGAAGGCAATTAGGTTAGTCAGGCATGACTTGCCCTTGGTGAAGCCATGCTGACTGTTCCTGATCACTTTCCGCTCCTCTAAGTGCTTCAGAATTGATTCCTTGAGGACCTGCTCCATGATTTTTCCAGGGACTGAGGTGAGGCTGACTGGCCTGTAGTTCCCCGGATCCTCCTTCTTCCCTTTTTTAAAGATGGGCACTACATTAGCCTTTTTCCAGTCATCCGGGACCTCCCCCCATTGCCATGAATTTTCAAAGATAATGGCCAATGGCTCTGCAATCACATCCGCCAACTCCTTTAGCACCCTCGGATGCAGCGCATCCGGCCCCATGGACTTGTGCTCATCCAGTTTTTCTAAATAGTCCTGAACCACTTCTTTCTCCACAGAGGGCTGGTCACCTTCTCCCCATACTGTACTGCCCAGTGCAGCAGTCTGGGAGATGACCTTGTTCATGAAGACAGAGGCAAAAAAAGCATTGAGTACATGAGCTTTGTCCACATCCTCTGTCACTAGGTTGCCTTCCTCATTCAGTAAGGGGCCCACACTTTCCTTGAGTTTCTTCTTGTTGCTAACATACCTGCAGAAACCCTTCTTGTTACTCTTAACATCTCTTGCTAGCTGCAACTCCAAGTGTTATTTGGCCTTCCTGATTTCACTCCTGCATGCCTGAGCAGTATTTTTATACTCCTCCCTGGTCATTTGTCCAATCTTCCACTTCTTTTAAGCTTCTTTTTTGCGTTTAAGATCAGCAAGGATTTCACTGTTAAGCCAAGCTGGTCTCCTGCCATATTTACTATTCTTTCTACACATCGGGATGGTTTTTTCCTGCAACCTCTATAAGGATTCTTTAAAAGACAGCCAATTCTCCTGGACTCCTTTCCCCCTCATGTTATTCTCCCTAGGGATCCTGCCCATCATTTCCCTGAGGGAGTCAAAGTCTGCTTTTCTGAAGTCCAGGGTCCGTATTCTGCTGCTCTCCTTTCTTACTTGTGTCAGGATCCTGAACTCTACCATCTCATGGTCACTGCCTCCAGGATCCCATCCACTTTTGCTTCCCCTACTAATTCTTCCCAGTTTGTGAGCAGCAGGTCTAGAAGAGCTCTTCCCCTAGTTGGTTCCTCCAGCACTTGCACCAGGAAATTGTCCCCCACACTTTCCAAAAACTTCCTGGATTTTCTGTGCACCACTGTATTGCTCTCCCAGCAGATATCAGGGTGATTAAAGTCTCCCATGAGAACCAAGGCCTGCGATCTAGTAACTTGTTCTAGTTGCTGGAAGAAAGCCTCGTTCACTTCATCCCCCTGGTCTGGTGGTCTATAGCAGACTCCCACCACGACATCACCCTTGTTGCTCACACTTCTAAACTTAATCCAGAGACTCTCAGGTTTTACTGCAGTTTCATACCAGAGCTCTGAGCAGTCATACTCCTCTCTTACATACAACTCCCCCACCTTTTCTGCCCTGCCTGTCCTTCCTGAACAGTTTATATCCATCCATGACAGTACTCCAATCATGTGAGTTATCCCACCAAGTCTCTGTTATTCCAATCACATCATAGTTGCTTGACTGTGCCAGGACTTCCAGTTCTCCCTGCTTGTTTCCCAGGCTTCTTGCATTTGTGTATAGGCACTTAAGATAACTCGCTGATTGTCCCGCTTTCTCAGTTTGAGACAGGAGTCCTCCCATCTTGCACTCTCCTGCTCGTGCTTCCTCCCGGTATCCCATTTCCCCACTTACCTCAGGGCTTTAGTCTCCTTCCCCCGGTGAACCTAGTTTAAAGCCCTCCTCACTAGGTTAGCCAGCCTGCTTGCGAAGATGCTCTTCCCTCTCTTTGTTAGATGGAGCCCATCTCTGCCTAGCACTCCTCCTTTTTGGAACACCATCCCATGGTCGAAGAATCCAAAGCCTTCTCTCCGACACCACCTGCGTAGCCATTCGTTGACTTCCACAATTCGATGGTCTCTACCCAGGCCTTTTCCCTGCACAGGGAGGATGGACGAGAACACCACTTGCACCTCAAACTCTTTTATCCTTCTTCCCAGAGCCACGTAGTCTGCAGTGATCCGCTCAAGGTCATTCTTGGCAGTATCATTGGTGCCCACGTGGAGAAGCAGGAAGGGGTAGCGATCCGTGGGCTTGATGAGTCTCGGCAGTCTCTCCATCACATCATGAATCCTAGCTCCTGGCAAGCAGCAGACCTCACGGTTTTCTCGGTCGGGGTGGCAGATAAATGACTCAGCCCCCTGAGGAGGGAGTCCTCGACCACCACCACCTGCCTCCTTCTCTTGGGAGCGGTGGTCGTGGAACCCCCATCCCTAGGACAGTGCATCTCATGACTTCCAATTGGCGGAGTCTCCTTCTGCTCCCTTCCCTCAGATGTATCATCTGGTCCACTCTCCGCATTAGTACCTGTGGAGAGAACATGAAAACGGTTGCTCACCTGTATCTCCATTGCTGGTACATGGACGCTCCTCTTTCTTCTTCTGGAGGTCACATGCTGCCAAATTTCTTCACTGTCCCTCTGTCCCCTCTGCGCAACATGCTCCGATTCTTCAGAACGTTGTGACCATAGAAGCATATCCTGACGTCTGTCCAGGAAATCTTAATTTTCTCTTATGCGACGCAGGGTCGATACTTGTTTCTCCAGACCTCGAACCTTCTCTTCCAATATGGAGATCAGCTTGCACTTTGTACAGACAAAGTCACTTCTGTCCTGTGGAAGAAATACAAACATGGCACAACCTGTGCAGGTTACAACAGCTGAACATTCACCTTCCATAATTTCTTCCTTCTAAGAGCTTCCTCAGCTGTTGCAACAACTCACAGACACCCGCAAGGTGAAAGCCTCAGTGGGCTCTCCCCAGGCGAACTCCCAGGTAAACTCCCTCTGTTAGCCTCCACTGTTCGCCGCTCAGCTGGTTCGCTGCTGACTGCCTTTTTATAACAGTTGTCTCCACTTCTTCATGTAGTATTGGAAAATCCTCCTCCTCTGTTGAATCTGGGCTGTCTAAGACACTAGGGTCTCCATTTGTCTAGTGGTTGTATAGATCAGAGCAGTAGTTTGTCCACCTATTGATGATGTCCCTTTCTTCTGTAAGACTGTTCCCTTCTTTGTCTTGAATTGCATTAGCTTTGGTCCGTTAGCTCTGCAGGGGGTTGCTAATGCTGCTAGTGCTGCTGTTCTTGGAGCTCCGGTGTTCACTGCAGGAACAGAGAGCTGAACTTGCTGATCCAGCAGACCTCAATGTTGTTCATTAAGAAAGACCCCAGGCTTGGTTCCTTGGCAAGGCGCTAGGCCAGGTGTATTGTTGACAAAGCACGGTACCAGTGCCCCGGGTCAATGGTTACAGGTGTACTAACATATGTGTGCTAGTGACAATGTTACCAGCTGAAGCAGCACATCAGGATGTTGTTCCCTAGACTAGCCCAAAGATGCCCCTCCTATGACCTCTCCTTTTATACATTGATACAAAAAAGTTATGTATGACACTCCAGACATTATTAGTTACCACCCCTATCCTTGTACCTGTTAGTTTGAATAAAACATCCTTATCCATTATCCTTTCATCCCCCCACCCTCTTATCTTTACACGGGATCAGTGTGTTCTGGTACCATCTCTTAAGAATGTGTTTACATAGTAACTTGAGAGATCTGTGTGGTTTTGTTCCATCTTTTCTGGTCAGAAATGTGCTTATTTGGTTAGCCTTTGACCTAGTGTGTTACTATTCTACCAAGGCCAGGCCTACTCTGGTTCCCAGCCTTTGGTTCACACTGTTAGTTATGCTTGCAGCTCCAGCAAGGCCTACACTCTGCTCTCTCAGCTCCCAAGCTCAAAACTGAAACTAAACCTAATCTCTTTGTTTCTACATTCACTTTTTCCACTTCATTCATGATTCTATAGACTTCTATCATATCCCCCCTTAGTCATTCCTTATATAAGATGAACAGTCCCAGTCTTTTTAATGTCTCCTCATATACAAGTTGTTTAATAACCCTAATAATTTTGATGCCCTCCTCTGTACCTTGTCGAATTCTAATATATGTTTTTTGAGATGGGGTGACCAGAACTGCACACAATATTCAATATGTTGGCATATGATGGATTTATACTGTGGCATTATGATATTTTCTGTCTTATTATCTATCCCTTCCTAAAGGTTCCAACATTCTGTTAGCCTTTTTGACTGCAGTTGTGCGTTGAGCAGATGTTTTCAGAGAATTATCCACAATGACTCCAAGATCTCTTTCTTGAGTGGTAACAACTAATCTAGACCCCAGTATTTTGTATGTATTGTTGGGATTATTTTTTCCAGTGTGCATTACTTTGCAATTATGAACACTGAATTTCATCTTCCATTTTGTTGCAGGTTACTATGTTATGTATGATGCTGGTCAGGTGGTCAGTAAAATATTCCTACTGTTACACTCTTATTGTTCAAGCATGGAAATTCTATCCACAGAGATTCTATGGTGCAGTTTGATACATTTAAGATTTTTACTTTATTTGACTCGGCTTTCTTTCTCATATAGTGCCACTCCCCCACCAGCATGACCTTAGTTTAAAAAAATCCTCTACCAACTTTTTAATTTTACGTGTCAGCAGTCTGGTTCCAGGTTGGTTTAGTCGGCGCCCTTTTTTTCCTGTATTGGCTCCTCTTTTCCCAAAATGTTCCCCATTTCCTAATAAACCTAAATCCCTCCTTCGAACACCATTGTTTCAACCACAAATTGAGTCCCTGCGGTTCTGCTGGTCTTTATGGCCCTGCATGTGGAACTGGAAACATTTCATAGAATGCTACCATGGAGACCACAATCGCCTCCCAGAGCAGAGAATGGAACCCAACATTCTTCATTCCCAGTTCTTTGTTCTAACCACTCAAACCTCCACTGGAGTCTAGAAGTCCTAACTCCTGCCATGCTACTATAACCACTAAGTCCTGCTCCTCTTCTGGAAGTGGAGACAGAACCCAGGGCTCCATACTGCCTGCCAGCTCCCCTCCCTCTTCTACCCACTGGACCCCACTCCCCTCTCAGAGCTCAGCATAGACATGAAAGGCGAGAGTCACAAAATATCTTTGGTGCCTAAGTAACACTTTCACAAAACCCCCTCTCAGCTGCTCCCAAGCCCTGTAGGTACCTACAATCACTCTGTGCCTAAATTCATGCAACTAAATCTCCCTATGTTTGTGCCTATGGATGTACACTGGTGACCCCCTTTCGGATATAGACACCTAGGCCCCAGAGTGATACACAAACTGAGGGGAAGACAGGCATTCCTCTGCCTAGCTCACCTGCAGGGCCCAATCCAGTAAGTGTGCTCAAAGGAGGAAGCCCTCCCTCATAGCTTTTAGCCCAGTGGTTAGGGTACTCACCAGGCGATGCCTGGGAGGGGGAAGAAGGGTCACATGACCCTCCCCAGATGCCTGGGGCACCAGCAGCTAGTGATGTCGCTGATCCACACTAGATGGTGCCTAGAGCAGGGAAGGAAGACTAGCCTGTCAGCCCAGATCTCTGCTAGAGGGGGCACGGGAAAGCTTTTCTGTGTGTCCCTTCCTGTCCCATAGCTTTGTGTTACCTGCTGCTCAGGTGGACTAGCCTGCCTGAGTGCCACTGCCTGGGGTAAGCAAGGGATCTTGGGGAGTTGGGGCAATGGGAGGGAAGGAAGGAGATCTGGGGGAGGACAGGACCCATTGGCGATGGGAGGATTATGTGGGGGGAGCTGGGGGAGGCAGCAGGGGCCAGCAGCCATATGGCTTGGGGGAAACAGTGGTAGCCAGGAAGGGAGGGCATCTGCAGCAGGGGCCAGGAGCCATGGGGGGATGGGTGTTCAGGGAGGGTGGGGAGCCTGGAGAGGCAGTGGGGGTGAGAGGGGAGATGGGGAGTAGGGGAGAGGCAGCAGGGGCCAGGAGCTTTGGGGAACTCTTTAACCATACATTTCTGAATAATGCAAATGGGTTTATTTTTGATAGATGGGTGAAGTTTTTCAGATTGTGTAAGGGAAGGATTCAGGAGAGAGGTTCTTATTTTCCCTGATTTGTTTGTCCATCCCTTATTACATTATTGGAGCACAATGAATTTCATTGGGTGGAGCAGATGAAAAGAATAACTCATATTTATTGTGTAGTACACGGTGCTCTTAAATAGTGAAAAATACTGTTCCCGCTTCTTATAGATCAGCTGGGGAGGAGTCACTTGGGGAGGTCATATGGGGAGGTCACATGTCCTCCCCTTTAACTGGTGCCCCCCCAAGTATGCTCCCTCACCAGTCGCCCACATGTGACACCTGGGATGTGGGACACCCCCAGTTCAAGTGTCCCATCTGTCTGAGGGGGAGAAAAGATTTGAATGGGGTGTTGTTACCTCTCAAGTGAATATCTAAATCACTGAGCTATGGGATATTTTGATATGGGGTATCCGCAGTCACTACTGTTGAAGCTTTTCCACTGTGACCAAAGAGAGAGGGAGCAAGCAATGGTGTAGCCTGGTTGTCAGAGCACTCACTGGGAGGTGGGAGACCCAAAGGCCATTCCCCCTGCTCGAGTGACTTTTTTTTTTTTTTTAAGTATGTATTCACAGTGGAACAGTGTCACAACATCACTGCCTTCAGATGTCTGCTCAAAACTTCTCAAACTTACAACTTGGTACCTAATTAATGCAACTCTTTTGAGCCTCCATAGCAAGTGCTTCTCGTTCCTGGGGAACCCATCACAAGGACAATCACTGCTACAGAGTGAACTAGATTGCTTGATAAACTGGTTGCAAGCAAACAATGTACATTTTAATACAGCTAAATGTGAATGTATACATCTGGGAATAAAGAATGTAGGCCATACTTACAAGAGGGGGGACTCTATCCTGGGAAGCAGCAACTCTGCAAAAGATTTAGGGGTAATGGTGGATAATAAACTGAACATGAGCTCCCAGTGTGACGCTGAGGCCAAAAACAGCTAATGGGATCATGGGTTGGATAAACAGGGTAGCCTTGAGAAGGAGTGGAGAGGATATTTTCCACAGTATTCTTGCCGGCAAGTTAAAGAAGTATGGGCTGGATGAATGGACTATAAGGTGGATAGAAAGCTGGCTAGATCGTCGGGCTCAATGGGTAGTGATCAATGGCTCCATGTCTAGTTGGCAGCTGGTTTCAAGCGGAGTGCCCCAAGGGTCGGTCCTGGGGCCGGTTTTGTTCAGTATCTTCATTAATGATCTGGAGGATGGCGTGGACTGCACTCTCAGCAAATTTGCAGATGTCACTAAACTGGGAGGAGTGGTAGATATGTTGGAGGGTAGGGATAGGATACAGAGGGACCTAGACAAATTAGAGGATTGGGCCAAAAGAAACCTGATGAGGTTCAACAAGGACAAGTGCAGAGTCCTGCACTTAGGACGGAAGAATCCCATTCACTGTTACAGACTAGGGACCGAGTGGCTAGGCAGCAGTTCTGCAGAAAAGGACCTAGGGGTTACGGTGGACGAGAAGCTGGATATGAGTCGACAGTGTGCCCTTGTTGCCAAGAAGGCTAACGGCATTTTGGGCTGTATAAGTAGGGGCATTGCCAGCAGATCGAGGGACGTGATCGTTCCCCTCTATTCGACATTGGTGAGGCCTCACCTGGAGTACTGTGTCCAGTTTTGGGCCCCACAGTACAAGAAGGATGTGGAAAAATTGGAAAGAGTCCAGCGGAGGGCAACAAAAATGATTAGGGGGCTGGAGCACATGAGTTATGAGGAGAGGCTGAGGGAACTGGGATTGTTTAGTCTGCAGAAGAGAAGAATGAGGGGGGATTTGATAGCTGCTTTCAACTACCTGAAAGGGGGTTCCAAAGAGGATGGATCTAGACTGTTCTCAGTGGTACCAGATGACAGAACAAGGAGTAATGGTCTCAAGTTGCAGTGGGGGAGGTTTAGATTGGATATTAGGAAAAACTTTTTCACTAGGAGGGTGGTGAAGCACTGGAATGGGTTACCTAGGGAGATGGTGGAATCTCCTTCTTTAGAGGTTTTTAAGGTCAGGCTTGACAAAGCCCTGGCTGGGATGATTTAGTTGGGATTAGGTCCTGCTTTGAGCAGGGGGTTGGACTAGATGACCTCCTGAGGTCCCTTCCAACCCTGATATTCTATGATTCTATGATATTTTATCTTTGTATTTGGCACTTGTGAGGCCACTGCTGGAATACTGTGTCCAGTCCTGTTGCCCACAATTCAAGAAGAAGGTTGATAAATTGGAGAGGGGTCAGAGAAGAGCCATGAGAATGATTAAAGGATTAGAAAATCTGCCTTATAGTGATAGACTCAAGGAGCTCAATCTATTTAGCTTAACAAAGTGGTGAAATGACCACAGTCTATAAGCACCTACAAGGGGAACAGATATTTAATAATGGAATCTTCAGTCTGTCAGAGAAAGGCATAACATGGTCCAATGGCTGGAAATTGAAGATAGACAAATTCAGACTGGAAATAACTCATACATTTTTAATGGAACAATTTATAAAGGGTCCTGGTGGATTCTCCATCACTGACAATTTTCAAATCAAGATTGGATGTTTTTCTTATGCTTTCAGAATTATTTGTGGGACAGTTCTCTGGCCTGTGCTATGCAGAATGTCAGACTAAATTATCACAATGGTCACTTTGGGCCATAGAATCTATGAATGGCATAATAAAGGAAAATAGAGTGAGTGAGAAAAAGAGATAAAGAGAGAGATCCTCCATCTGTCACCTTTCCACAATGGTAACTTCATTTAAAAACTTTAAGAGCATTAATATGATATTACATTTACTTTATTAATTATTAATTATTATTATTATTATACTAACTTCTCCAATTCTAAACACAGTGAAGGATGGATGCCAGAAATCAGAATGCTGTTGCCGAATTCATCCTCTTAGGTTCAATAGCCTACGAAGATGGCAGGCCTTTCTTTTCTTTACATTCTTCCTCTTTGCTTATGCCTTGACCATAACGGCCAATGCCACCATCATCGCCACGGTGTGGAAGGACAGCCGCCTTCACACACCCATGTACTTCTTCCTGAGCAACTTCTCTTTCATGGAGATCTGGTACACCACGGTCACCATGCCCAAGATGCTGTCCAGCTTCATGGTGGAGAGGACCACCATCTCTGTGTCTGGCTGCATAATCCAATTCTACGTCTTCTTCTGCTGGGGAACCACCGAGAGCATGCTCCTGAATGTGAAGGCTTATGGTCGCTACATTGCCATCTGCTACCCTCTGTGCTACAGCAAACTGATGAACAAAAAGGTCTGCACCCGGCTGGCTGTGTGATTTCATTGGCCATTTGCCCCTCACCATCTCTACCACTCAGTTCTTATTCTGTGGCCCCAACAAGATCAATCAGTTCTTCTGTGACCTGGTACCAGTGCTGAACCTCTCATGCACAGACACCTCAGTCAGCGAGATGATATTCTTCACCTTCGCCTGGGTCATCATCCTCTGCTCCTTTCTGCTCACTATGGTGTCCATCATCTTCACCATCTGCATGATGTCCTCCACCACTGGCAGACAACGGGCCTTCTCCACCTGCGCCTCCCACCTCACGGTGATGACCATCTTCTACAGCACTGTCACCTTCATGTACATCTGGCCCATGGCGCGCTACACCTTCCAGGCAGACAAGGTGGTCTCCGTCTTCTACTGTGTAGTCACCCCACTCCTCAACCCTGTCATCTACAACCTGAGGAACAAGGAAGTGAAGAAGGTGCTGGAGATGGTGCTGTGCAGCAGAAGAAGGCTGAACTGGAAGAAGGTTGGATTCATTAACTGGGATAGTTAAGAGAAAAGGAGGGGGATTCTCGATGGCTTCAATGTGAACCTCTCCTATCCACCAAGAGCAATGGTTTAAATGATGATGGTAGCTACTGTTCAGAAATTGATACTCACATTGGTGGAGCCATGGTTCTATTCCCATTTCTGCATTGCATTTAACAAAAGAAATAAGTGGGGCGTCCTGACTCCTGGGACCTATTCCCAGTACTGGGAGAGGAGTGGGGTCTAGTGGGAAAGGGATGGGAATTAGCACTCCTTAGCTCTATTTTGAGCTATGGGAGAGGAGTATGACATATTAGCAGAGGCTTAGATTCAGGATTCATGGAGTCTATTATTTGCTCTGTTCCTGACCCCCGGTGTCACATGAGGCAAGGTAACAGGCCTTACCCACCATTGTGAAGCACACTCTTTGGAAGAAAGGAATTATGTTAAGTGGTTTATTGGCCGAGCAAAGTGAGGCCCTAAACTCAGACTGATGGTATTTCTGTTTGTCTCTCTGCAATATGATAATGTTTATATGCCACATCTGATCAGTTCCAGGTTTGCATGGATTGTTCCAGGCAATAATGGACAGAACCCTTTTGATTTTGGGAAAACCAGAAGAGGGAAAGGGGGACACAGAGTGACCCTGCCATCTGGTTAACAGGGCCATATTTTCACAGGTATTTAAATGCCTACAGATGCAGATAGGTGCCTAGTGGGATTTTCAAACATGCCTAAGCAGGTGAGGTTCCTAACTCCCATGCAGATCACACCAACTCCCTCTGCATACCCCACACCCAAGCATACAAACAAACACACATACATCTACACACATCTCACATAGCCAAATACCCACACAACTCTGCTTCAGATATCCCAACATCCTTAACACCCCACATACCCAACCACACCTCTAGCCAACACCCACCCCCCACACACCCTAACATGAGCAAACAGATACACATACCCCACAGCTATATCCCCACAAATTAACATTACACAGCTTCCACCCATCCCAACTCTCCCACCCCCCCATCACTTCCACATACCTTGAATTACACTCAGCCAACACATACCTGCACCCCATACGCACACACATATAGTCACCTCATATACATAATCACACCACCCCCTATCAAAACCACCCCATGCCCCATATATAACCCCATCCCTTGCA
The DNA here is from genome assembly GCA_003942145.1 of Platysternon megacephalum. Taxonomy (NCBI): domain Eukaryota; kingdom Metazoa; phylum Chordata; order Testudines; family Platysternidae; genus Platysternon; species Platysternon megacephalum. The sequence continues at coordinate 194,401 of QXTE01000251.1, forward strand.
GCTACACCCACACATTACACACCCACACCTTCCCATACTACACACCAGCCCAACAAAGACCCTAATCTCACACACAAAGATATCCCACTTCCCTCCCAAATTCACACCCCTACTATGAAGTACATCTTCCAACACACTCCACTGCCACATATATCTCACCTCTCTCTCTCTCTCTCTCTCTCTCTCTCACACACACACACACACACACACACACACACACACACACACTCTTCAGCAACACCCCATCTAACACCTTTATACACACTGAACCTTCTCCACACAGATCCATTGTACATACCCCAAATCTCATTTCCCATAACTCTGAAAAAACATACTTCCCCACACACATCCTCACTCACAAACCAACATCTATCCCACAAAACTGATTCCCTCTCACACACAGCTAAGCCCTACAAATACATTCATACACATTGCATATTTTTATCCCTCATATGATATTTTACTTTATTTTGTAAAACTTTCTCTCCTTGTAATTTTGATGATGGCTAACAATAGAGGGGGAAAGATGTGTGTGTGTGTTTGTATCCTGAGGTGTGGGGTATGCAGAGGGAGTTGGTATGATCTGCATGGGAGTTAGGAACCTCACCTCAGCATTACCCACAGGAGGCCATGACAGATAACTAGTATCCAAGATGCATTTATAGAATGTAGCTGAGAAAAAAATGTGACATTGCACTCTTTATGATTTTATGAAAGTATGCTGATGAATATGAATATAATATAACTGGAATATGCTTCATGCAAAAGGTCTCTTGTAAGGTATCATTACAACGCTTATAATCTAATGAGTGTGGTCATCCTATTTGTATAAATGTACCACTCTTGTATCTAAAACTAGAAATATAAAATATAACTCTGAGGGCCTATTGTAATTATGCAAAGTGTGGGCCATTAATGGTGGTTTGGAATCTTGATGACTCCCATTAACCAGAGCCATTGTCTGCAGATGGCTGTATTTACCTGTGAGTCTTCCTGTATTCGTGTGTGCTGGCAAGTGGGTAATGAAGTCTTACAGTGACGTGCTCATGTCAGGTGAACTGGAATCCATCCTTAACCTGGTGCTTTTCCATTGAGAAGGGGGGGGGGAACCCAGAGGGACAAAGGATTCCCGCCTTATGCAAAAGATATATAAGTGGGTGTAACAGAGAAAGGGGGCAGCCATCATGAGAAATCCCCTAGCTACCTCCTGAGCTGGAACCAGGGGAAAGGATTGTGCCCAGACTAGGAAGGCATCCAGTCTCTGAAAGAAACTTATTGAAACATCTCTGAGGATGAGATTTTATCTGTATTCAGTCTTAGTACTGTATTAGACTTAGATTTGCGTGTTTTATTTTATTTTACTTGGTAATTCACTTGGAACTACTTAAATCCTACTTTCTGTATTTAATAAAATCACTTTTTACTTATTAATTAACCCAGAGTATGTATTAATACCTGGGGGGAGGGGCAAACAGCTGTGCATATCTCTCTATCAGTGGTATAGAGGGCAAACAATTTATGAGTTTTCCCTATAATATGCTTTATACAGGGTAAAACAGATGTATTTAGGCTTTGGACCCCATTGGGAGTTGGGCATCTGAGTATTAAAGACAGGAACACTTCTGTAACTTGCTTTGTTAAGGGACGTGGTTCAGACCCTGGGTCTGTGTTGGAGCAGACTGGCGTGTCTGGCTCAACAACATAGGGCGCTGGATTCCCGAGCTGGCAGGGAAAGCAGGGGCAGAAGTAGTTTTGGCACATCAGTCGGCAGTTCCCAAGGGGGGTTCTGTGATCCAACCCGTCACAAAAAAAAATCTGTGTTTTGTTCCTGAATCCATCCTTGACTTTGTGAACTAAGAGGTCTGGGCTCTAAAAGTCAGAACAAGGAGGCCTATTAGTATGAACGTCTGGCTAGGGTAGGGGGGGGAATTCTGATGAACAATTTATTTGCCAAAAAATGCAGTTATGGGCTTACTAAAACTATTCATGAATTCACTAGCATCAGTTATATCACTATGTATATTATATACATCATTATGTATATTATGTATTTCCAAAGGTGGGAGTGGATGAAAGGAGATGGCTCACTTGATGATTGCCTGTTCTGTTCATTCCCTCTGAAGCATCTGGAATTGGCCACTGTTAGAAGATATTGGGCAAGATGGACCATTGGTCTGACCTAGTATGGCCATTCTTATGTTTGTATGTTACTACCAGTTATGTTCCGAAATTAAAATGGTTTTGTACATTTAAATTTTCATTCAGCTTTTCAATAGGTCTATCAAATTTAAAAACCAGAACTGAACTAACAAAGATAATTTAACGATAGAGTGTTTGGTGTTCTGCATGGGTGGTGGTAAAACAGTAAATGGAAGGAAGGAACTGAAGATGCAAAGAGGGGCCCCCAAAATTATAACAGCCCCAGACCCCAGCAAACTTACTCCTGCCCAGTTGATCAGCATTGCATGATCCTCTACATAAGATAAGATAAGATAAGATAAGATAACATAACATAACATCATGAGCGTAAATTATGAGGATAACATTTTCAAAATCACGTAAATGACATAGAGCAGGGACGGGCAAACTTTTTGGCCTGAGGGCCACATGGGGTTTCCAAAATTGCATGGAGGGACGGTTAGGGGAGGCTGTGCCTCCCCAAACAGCCAGGCGTGGCCCGGCCCAGCCCCCTATCCGATCCCTCCTGCTTCTTGCCCCCTGATGGCCCCCCCTGAGACTCCTGCCCCATCCAACCCCCCCTGTTCCCTGACGGCCTCTCAGGGACCACTGCCCCATCCACCCCTCCCTGTCCCCTGATCGCCCCCAGAACCCCCGCCCCTGACTGCCCCCCACCACCCCATCCAACCCTTCCTCTCATTCCTGACTTCCCACCCGGGACCCCTGCCCCATCCAATCACCCCTTCTCCCTGACCGCCCCCAGAACCCCTGCCCCTGACTGCCCCTCACCACCCCATTCAACCCCCCTCTCCTTTCTGACTACCCCTGTGACGGTACCTCCCATAAGGCTTTGTGGGAATATGACATAACTGGAATATGTTTTGTGCTGCCTGTGCCAGGTACATATCTCTGTAAAAGTTATGGTCTACTATATCTATTCATCCCTTTGGTACACATGTATCATTTTGTACTTGAGGTTAAGAATATGGATTGTATACTTGCTTGATCTCTAGGTAAGGTTTGTGAGGCATTTGTTCAGCCTCTTTAGGAAGGAATTCACTAGGTTAAGTACCCGATCGGGGAACAATGCATCTTGGAATGCTCCAATCCACATAAGAAGTCTTCCTGGAGACATACAAGATACCATGTGGGTAATGGCTGCTACCTGCAAATACTGAGTCATGCATGGGCATGTGACCTGCCCATGTGATTTCGAATCTCCATTTTGTAACTGGATTCTACAGAGGGTGAGGAGGGGGTCTCCACCCACAAGAGACAGTCTATTTAAATCCGGGGGAGACCCCTCCATTTTGTCTTCAGCTGGCTAAAGAAGAAGCCTCTCCACACCCCCCCCCCCCCAGGATACTTGAAGGAAATTGGGACAGAGGACAGTAACTTCAGGGGGTGTGAGTAACTGCTGGACCCAGGCTAAAAGAAGATTAGCCTGTAAAAGGGAACATTTTGGAACTGGTGAGGATCTTATCTGTATTTAGTGCAATTAGACATAGATTTGCGCATTTTATTTTATTTTGCTGGGTAACTTACTTTGTTCTGTCTGTTACTACTTGGAATCACTTAAATCCTACTTTCTGTATTTAAATAAAACCACTTTTTACTTATTAATTAACTCAGAGTATGTATTAATACCTGGGGGAGCAAACAACTGTGCATATCTCTCTATCAGTGTTATAGAGGGCGAACAATTTATGAGTTTACCCTGTATAAGCTTTATACAGGGTAAAGCGGATTTATTTGGGTTTAGACCCCATTGGGAATTGGGCATCTGAGTGCTAGAGGCAAGCACACTTCTGTGAGCTGTTTTCAGGTAAACCTGCAGCTTTGGAACAGGCGATTCAGACCCTGAGTCTGTGCTGGAGCAGACGGGTGCGTCTGGCTTCACCAAGACAGGGAGCTGAAGCCACCGAGCTGGCAGGGAGAACAGAAACAGAAGTAGCCTTTGCACATCAGCTGGCAGCTCCCAAGGGGGTTTCTGTGATCCAACCCGTCACAGCCCCCCTGTTCCCCGCCCTCTGACTGCCCTGACCCCTATCCACACCCCTGACTCCTGACCACCACCCCAAACTCTCCTGCCCTCTATCCAACCCCCCTGCTCCCTGCCCCCTTACCACGCTGCCTGGAGCACCGGTGGCTGGCAGCGCTACAGCCATGCCGCCCAGAGCACCAGGACAGGCAGCCGTGCCACTCGGCTGGAGCCAGCCATGCCACCGCGCAGCACAGAGCACCGGGTCAGGCCGCGGCTCTGCAGCTGTGCTTCCTGGCAAGAGCTCGCACCCCCGCCACCCAGAGCATTGCACCGGTGGTGCAATGAGCTGAAGCCGTGGGGGAGGGGGAACAGCAGGGGAGGGACTGGGGGCTAGCCTCCCGGGCCAGGAGCTCAGGGGCTGGGCAGGAGGCTCCCACGGGCCAGATGTGGCCCGCAGGCCATAGTTTGCCCACCTCTGACATAGAGGCATAAGTCCCATTTTCAAAAGTCACTTGACTTGCAATGAGGATTCTTCTACATCATTTAGATGCTTTTGTAAATTTTGCCCTCATTCACTAAAAATCTTAACAATTTATTTCATGTTATTGCACTGGAATTCTTAGATCTCAAACCTAAATAACTAAACAAAACTAAACTAATAAACTTAGTTTTGTTTTAAGCTAAACCAGTGAGTTTTGACTGGAGTTCTCGGGGAAAATCTCTGCTTGGTTACCACAAGTGTGCATTGTTCTCTTCACATTGAGTGGGAGGCAGACCAGGTATTAAACCCATATACTAGACAGATTTGACCAGGGCAGGACGGTACTGCTCTGGGGTCCTAGGCTGGGAAACTGGTGGGTAGAGAGCCTGTGTGTAATTGCAGTTGGGTGTCTCCCTACCCATATGAATACTGGTGAAAGTACAAGCTTGGAGGGTTTTTCAGCTTGCCACAGCAGCACAGTGTGAGAGGGAACTCAGGCTGGTGGGTCAGGGGTCTCAGTGGTACCCCATTTTCAGGTGGCACCCTGGGGGGAACCCATCACAGGGTGATCCCCCCATGAAGGTCAAAGAGCACCCTTTCCCCATGCTCTTTCTGCTCAAGATGGTCCCACCTCTTATGGCACTGAGCTAGATTCAGACTCTGTCCCCTAGCACCCCAATAAACCACCCTGATGAGCTGATCCCAAGTGTGAGGAAATCTCACTGAGACTAGGAGACTCCTTCCAAGCCCATCAATTCCCCACTCCATCCACACCTCTTCCTTGCCCTATCCCCCTCTCCTCTCCCTTTCCACACGCCTCCTTCCAGTCTCCTCCACTTTGGCAAGAATTATTGACTCTGACCCCCTTGGTTTCACTGCTTTATGACATGGGGATATTCAAAGGCACCTAAGAGGTGCTGGAGCCACCCCATCCCTATGGTGCCTAGCGGTCGGACTTCCTTAGGCCCCTTTCAGGATGGGTTTGATCTTGGTCCCTGCTTTCTGTGTGTGTACAGAGCGGGTCTGGCCTGGGGTCCTGCTCTCTGTGTATACATTAAGCTGGGGGGAGCGTTAGATACACTGGAGAGTAGGGATAGGATCCAGAGTGACCTAGACAAATTGGAGGATTGGGCCAAAAGAAATCTGATGAGGTTCAACAAGGACAAGTGCAGAGTCCTACACATTTCGGATGGAAGAATCCCATGCACTGCTACAGGCTGGGGACTGACTGGCTATGTGGCAGTTCTGCAGAAAAGGACCTGGGGATTACAGTGTACAAGAAGCTGGATATGAGTCAGCAGTGTGCCCTTGTTGCCAGGAAGGCTAATGGCATATTGGGCTGCATTAGTAGGAGCATTGCCAGCAGATTGAGGGAAGTGATTATTCCCCTCTGTTCGGCACTGGTGAGGCCACATCTGGAGGATTGCGTCCAGTTTTGGGCTCCCCCACTACAGAAAGGATGTGAACAAATTGGAGAGAGTCCAGCGGAGGGCAACAAAAATTATTAGGGGCCTGGGGCATATGAATTATGAGGACAGCCTGAGGGAACTGGGTTTATTTAGTCTGCAGAAGAGAAGAGTGAGGGGGGATTTGATAGCAGCCTTCAACTCCTGAAGGGGGGTTCCAAAGAGGATGGAGCTCGGCTGTTCTCAGTCATGGCAGATGACAGAAGATGGAACAATGGTCACAAGTTGAAGTGAGGGAGGTCTAGATTGGATATTAGGAAAAACTATTTCACTAGGAGGGTGGTGAAGCACTGGAATGGGTTACCTAGGGAGGTGGTGGAATATCCATCCTTAGAGGTCTTTAAGGCCCGGCTTGACAAAATCCTGTCTGGGATGATTTAGTTGGGCTTGGTCCTGCTTTGAGCAGGGGGTTGGACTAGATGACCTCCATCCTTAATCTTCTATGATTCTATGTACAGAGTGGGGTCTGGCCCAGGGTCCTGCTCTCTGTGTGTACAGAGTGGATCTGGCCTGGGGTCCTGCTTTCTGTTTATATAAAGTGAGTCTGGCCTGCAGACCTGCTCCTCAATGCTCCATTCTCTTTGGCCCTCAATCCCCAGCACACACATTGTGTCTGTGTGAGCCCAGCTCTCATTGACACAGTCATCTGCACACCCCTTTGTTTTTGTCCTTTGGACATAGCCGGGCTGCGGTCACATGTTCATCTGCCTCTGCAGCTAAGGGTTTGTCTTAAATCCATGGGGTTCTCAGTGTCTCGCTAGGGTCTTCCATCACAATGTGTTGATTCCAGCCCACATGGTCCTAGTGGCTCTGTGTCTGCAATACCTCGCTTAATCTGCCATGGCCCAGGGAGAGAACCGATTCCTTCCCCAGGTGCAAGGGCTGCCAAGGGGATCAGTATAGCACCATAAAGATCATTCATAGAAGGATTAAGGCAAATTCGCACATTCAGCCCAGATGCCTGACTCTCGGAGAGGGGTCCTGGCTGTGAATCCTGATTACAGATAAGTGCCTGTGACCCTTTGAAGGACAGGGCTTTGGCCCCACCCCTTTCCTCGTGTCATAAACAGATAGTTAAGGGTTAATGCCTCTTTTACCTGTAAAGGGTTAAGAAGTTCACCTAGCCTAGCTGACACCTGACCAAAGGAACCAATGGGGGGACAAGATGTTTCAAAAGGAAGGAGGGAAGTTCCCTTTGTCTTGGGTCAGTTTCAGTTCTGGCCGGAGAGGAAAAGGAATCAGGAATCAAACAGGGTAGTGAGTATTTAGTGAAGGAATTAGCTTATGTTTATTTTCTTTTTGTAACTTGTCTTGGGCATTAGAGGAATAATCAAATTGGCTATTCGTTGGTGTACTAAGGGTTTTGCCCAGGGGAACATCCTCTGTGTTTTAAATCTGTTGTCTGTGAGATCAGCTTGTATGCTATCTCCCAGAGGTTTTTCTTTTACCTTTCTTTTCTTTAATTAAAAGCCTTCTTTTTAGAAACCTGATTGATTTTTCCTTGTTTTAAGATCCAAGGGGGTTGGATCTGGGCTCACCAGGAATTGGTGGGGGAAAGGTGTGGGGATGGTTAATTTCTCCTTGTTTTAAGCTCCAAGCGTTTTGGATCGGTGTTCACCAGGGAATTGGTGGAGGAGTCTCTCAAGACTACCCAGGGAAGGGTTATAGTACTTGGGAGGGAAAGATTTTGGGGGAGAAGACAGAGTTTCCCAAATGACTCAAATATTTGGGTGGTGGCAGCATACTGATCTAAGCTGGTAATTAAGCTTAGGAGTTCTCATGCAGGTCCCCACATCTGTACTCTAAAGTTCAGAGTGGGGGTGAAACCTATGACACCTCGGCATTTCCCTGTGGCTAGTTTCGGTAGCTCCCGGCCATAGGTGCCTGACTATCCCTGTGCATGGTCTATGGAGCCTGGGCACTTACCTGGGGGCTCTGGATTGCACCGGGCAGCAGGAACCTAAATGTTAGGTGCTGAACCACTGGGTATAAGTTCCATGTGTGGATCTAGCCCCGTATGTCTCCAGACATGGGAGGGAGCCTGGTAACTAGTGGGGGTGGGGCATGCAGGAATGACAACGGGGGCATGGGAACTTTTCAAGTGATCCCGCCCCCCCCCCTCCATGGGCTGTCAGGTGCTGGGTTCATCTCAGATGGGGAGTGGGAGGCTTCCTGTCCCTCAGGACAGTAGCTGACTGTTCATTTCTGTGCTAGGTCTGTTCTACTGTGCCTTAGTGAGGAGCGTGGTCCCAGGACAGGGGTCTCTCATCCCACCTGCCTTGTGTTGAACCCTGATGGACTAGACCCCCTTTCAGTAGTGACGCCCGCCTGCTCTGTGCAGTGGGGCCCATGTGTCATGAGTGGGCTCGTTCCCAGCAGAGCAGGGTCCATGTGAACCTGAGACTGAATAGCTCTGCTCATTGCCAGAGACCAAGAGCTGAATGGACCCTGGAGACACAGCTCCCCTCTCCACCAGGTGGGGACTCAGTCTTGACCCACAGCCCCCACCCTTCTCCTAGCACTTGGATTTGCCCTCAGCTCTCTCAGGAGATGAGATAACTTTTCCTTTTAACTGCCTGGCTCCAACTTTTCAAGCAGGAACCAGAGGTAACTTCAGCTCAGCTCTTTAATTGGCTCCACCAGTGGCCCACATCATCAATACCCAGAGCAAGAAATGGTCAGAGGACTGGACTGGGAGCCAGGACTCTGGGTTCTTTTACCAGCTCTCAGAGGGCAGTGGGGTCCAGTGGCTTGGAGCGGGGAGGGATGGGTAGTCACCACTCCTGGGATCTATCCATAGCTCTGGGATAGCAGTTGGAAAGTGGGATCTAGTGGGTTAGAGCAGGGGATCTGGGAGTCGGGACTCCTTGGTTAGAGTTTAAGCCAGGCCACCAGGGATCACCAGATCACCTCAACTGACCTTCTGTAAATCACAAGCCACCAACACCACCCAGCAGACCAAAAATTAGACCAAAATAGGACAGTCCATGGGAGGCTAAACTATTATGTGCCACAGGCAGAAGATAGCAGGGACTGATGTGCACCGAGTGCCTTGCAGTGGCAGGGAAAGGGTTAAGTGAGATACACCCAGATAATCCTGATGAGTGAGCTGCATTCCACGCAGCAGAGGAAGGTGAAAAACTCCCAAGGTCACTGCCAATCTGACCGGGGGGCAATTTTCTTCCCCACCCCACATATGGTGACCGGTTAGACCCAGAGCATGTGAGCACAAATCAGCCAGCCAAGCACCTGAGACAGAGAATGCTCAATGCCACCTCCGAGCCCTGCCCACCCCCATCCAATATCCCTTCTCCAGCAGTGGCCATCCCTGATGCTTTGGAGGAAGAAGACAAGAACACAAACAACCCCTCACATTAAAAAATATAGAATATTTTTGGTGTGTTTGCGGGGGGGGGGGGGGGGGAATCCTTTCCTCACCCCTTGCAGGTGTCCAGCTGAAATCCTGAAGCATGAGCTTCAAGGAACATCAGAGATTAATCAGAAAGGACCTTCAGGACTGCTAAACCCTGTCCCCCTCTCCATCACAAGAAACCCCATCATACAACCCCACTCGTATATTTATCCAGCTCTCCCTTAAAAGTAATTGTTTACCCCCACAACTTCTATTGGGAATCTGTTCCAGAACCTCACACCTCTGATGCTTAGAAACCTTCTCATTTCTGTCCCTAGCCATGGGGGACGGGGGGGAATGGGGTCTACTGAGTTAGTCTGGGGGCGCTGGGATTCCTGGGTTCTATCGATGGCTGTGGGAGGGTGGTGTGATCCATAACATCCAAACATAATGTCACCATGATTTTGGTCCCAGTTGCACAGGTGTCAGTCTCCGGAAATCACTGCGGTCGCTCCTGATTGACAGCAGCGAAAAGGAGAGCAGAACTTTGCTCTTTGGCTCTAAGTGTGATAACACATTTATCCAGGTAACCGCTTTGAAATACAGCTGCACAAAAAGAGCAGAGATGTGAGCCAGCCTCCCTGCGCACACACTCAATTTGCACTCCTACCCCCTGCAAATACACAAACAGGGCTCATTTCCTCCAGCAAGGACACATACGCCCCCACACCTCCCTCTGCCCCCCTCGTGTTCTGGTTGTATCATCATACAGGCATTTTATACTATGAGTAGCCCCTAGAGGTCATGAAAAATGCTGTGTGTGTTCCCCCTGCTGCAGTGGAGCCTGCACCCCCAGAAGAAAAAGGCCCCATATTCCATTGCCCACCCCCCTGACTGGCCAGTCCCTGCAGGCTGGGGCCAGAGCAGAACCCCCTACTGCTCCCTGAGCAGTGTCCTCCTCAGAGCCTCCTTCATCTCCTTGTTTCTCAAGCTGTAGATCAGTGGATTGAACAGTGGGGTCCACACCGTGTAGAAGAGAGTCACCACTTTCCCGCTGCTCCCCGAGGCTGCTGGGTTGACGTAGTTGACCATGACAGAACCGTAGAACAGGCCAACAACAGCCAAGTGAAAGGTGCAGGTGGAGAAGGCCTTGTGCCGCCTGGCCCCAGCTGGCAGCCTCAGCACAGCCCTGATGACTAGCCCGTAGGAGGCCAGGATGAAGAGGACGGTGGCAAAGATGATGAGGGAGCTCAGGGCATAGCAGGCCTGTTCAGTCCAGGGAGCTGGGGTACAGGAGGCAGCCAGCAATGGGGCCGGGTCACAGACAAAATGATCCAGGGGGTTGGAACCACAGAAGGAGAGATGAGAGATGAGGATGATGGGCACTACAAACCACAGGAAGCCACAGAGCCAGCAGGAGGCCACCAGGGCCCAACAGAGCTGGTGGGTAATGAGGACGGAGTAGCGCAGGGGGTGGCAGATGGCCAGGGACCTATCCAAAGCCATGGCTGAGAGGAAGAGGCACTCGGTGGCCCCCAGGGAAAAGAAGAAGTAGAACTGCACAAAGCAGGCCAGGAAGGAGATGGGGATGCCAGAGGACACCAGGTCAGAGAGCATCCGTGGCACCATGGTCGTGATGTAACAGATCTCCAGCCAGGCGAAGTTCCCCAGCAAGATGTACATGGGCAGGCGTTGGAGGTGGGGATTCAGCAGCACAGCCCACACAATGCACAGGTTTCCTGCCAGCGTCCCAGCATAGGCCAAGGAGAGAAGGGCACAGAGGATGGTGTGGCTCAGCCAGCCCAGGGAGGGGAAACCCAGCAGGATGAACTTGGTCACCGGGATGGTATTGTTGGTCATATTCATCAGGGGGCCCCGCAGCTGAAACAATCAACAGGACACCAAGGTTCTACCCAGAGCTCTGGGATGGGAGGAGTCATTAGAGTAGTAGGGAATAGCAGACACACACACACAAACAGGGCCCTGTTAACCTGTTAACCAGATGGCAGGGGCGGTGTGTGTCCTCCATTCCCTCTTCTTGTTTCCCCAAAATCAAAAGGGTTCTGTCCATTATTGCCTGGAACAATCCATGCAAACCTGGAACTGATCAGATGTGGCATACAAACATTATCATATTGCAGAGAGACAAACAGAAATACCAACAGTCTGAGTTTAGGGCCTCACTTTGCTCGGCCAATAAACCACTTAACATAATTCCTTTCTTCCAAAGAGTGTGCTTCACAATGGTGGGTAAGGCCACATTTCAAACTCTGCTTGGGATCTGATGCTCAAGCTGAGTTTATTCTGCCTTTGGAAACCCTCAGCACCAGATAAAGATCCTGCATTCTGGCATTCAGCTAGCTGTTCTGCCTGGAAAACAAACTCTTGCTCCTCCTTCCATAGCTGGATCAGCTCCTCTGGACCAGTCTAGGACCACAAACCCCATCTGTGTTGGTCAACACAACAGAGGATACTCAGAGAAGCACAGGAAGCTGATTTCAAGTTCCCTCCTCCCTACTCTTCTAGGCAGGGGTGAAAGTGGGCCGGTACTTCCCTGTATGCAGCCCACATTAAAGCACTGCGGCAGTGCTTTAACGTCATTGCCCCTTTTGCCCCCCCCCCCCCAGCCACTGACCTGCACCCCTAGCAAAAGGGGCAGCTGCCCCGGGGCCGGTGATTTAAGAGGGCCCGGGGCTCCCGGCCAGCACCGCCGCTACCACAGCAGAGGCCAGAGCCCCCGATCCTTTTAAATCGCCGCCGGAGCCCTGGGCACCCAAGGCCCTGCCCCTTCTGCCTTAGGCCCCGCCCCTTCCAGGGGCTGGAGTCGGCCCTTGTATGGGTAAGAATTTAATATTACTTTCACCCCTGCTTCAAGGCTAAAATGAAATTGAATGGGCTAGTGCTGCATCCTTAGGTGACTTTTTAAAATTCCTTACCTTGGGTTTGGACCAATCCAAAGACGACATTAATCATGGATTGACCCTCTCAGCACTGCAGAAGAAAAATCTGTATTAATATATGTCAGGGTTCCCTCCCCACTCTGAACTTTAGGGTGCAGATGTGGGGACCCGCATGAAAGACCCCCTAAGCTTATTTCTACCAGTTTAGGTTAAAACTTCCCCAAGGCACAAATTCTCCCTTGTACCTTGGATTAGGTAAACGCTGCCACCACCAAGTGATTCAAACAAACATTTAGGGAGGGCCACTTGGAACCCTATCTCCCCCCTAATATACCCCCAAGCCCTACACCCCCTTTCCTGGGGAGGCTTGAGAATAAACAAGATGAGCACAGACCAACCTTGGTCTAAAAAACCCAATCAGATTCTTAAAAAACCCAGAACTTTATTAGAAAGGAAAAAGGTAAAAGAAGCACCTGTGTAAAATTAGAATGGAAGATAATTTCATAGGGCAATCAGATTAAAAACACAGAGGATTTTCCTCTGGCCAAAACTTTAAAGTTACAAAAAGAAAACCAGGAATACACCTTCCTCTCAGCACAGAGAAAATCACAAGCCAAAACAAAAGTAAGCTAACGGATTCCCTTGCTAGTACTTACTAATTCTAATGGAGTTGGACTGCTTGATTTCTTGATCTGTCTCCGGCAAGCACACAGAACAGACAGACACAGAACAGACAGACAAAAGCCTTCCCTCCCCTCCTCCTCCCCCCAGATTTCCAGATTTGAAAGTATCTTGTCCCCTTACTGGTCCTTTTGGTCAGGTGCCAGCCAGGTTACCTGAGCTTCTTAACCCTTTACAGGTAAAAGGATTTTGTGCCTCTGGCCAGGAGGGATTTTATAGTACTGTATACAGGAAGGTTGTTACCCTTCCCTTTATATTTATGACAATATATCAATATGATTAACCTCTGGAATCCATTTTTATTTGTGCACTGAATGCATGTTATATGTGAAATTAATGTATAGACTCACTTGATAATTATACTATTTATTAATTACCCGGTATTTATTTTTAAATTATTACTGAGGTAGCACCTAGGAACCCCAGTCAATGACCAGGATTAAGAGTTACAGATTATAATAATTTCTTGATTTGATTAAAATGTAAAATTCACTGCATATTATATCAATTCCTATTTTTGATTAAAATAAATTAATACCTATATATGCTCTCAATTTCTATATTCAATTAAAATAATAAATGAAGAATTGTTTTATAATAATTACTGTTTTGATTAAAAGAATAAATTAGAATTATAGATCATATTCATTCCTACATTCAATGAAAATTTAAACTCATTAAGTCCATACTGTACTGATTGCTAGATTCACTCCACATGTTAAATTAATATTTACATAGCATGTTAATTTCTAGACTTGATTAAATCTCAGATTATTGGGATGATTTCCAGATTTGTTAAACATGTTACATTAATAATTATATCTGACATGAATTCTATTTTGATTAAAGTAATTAATAATATATAATCATTTTTAATTAAAATAGTAAATTAAGAATTATATATCACATTTGACTAGATTTGTTTAAATATTAAATTGATAAGAATATTTTGTACTCATTTCCATATTTTATTGAAATATTAATAATGGTATATTGTATTTCCCAGATGTGGTTAAAATTTAAGCTAATACATATATAAATGTCTAGATTTTGTCAAAATATTCAGTTAAGAACTAAATATATTTTTAGATTTGGTTACAATATTAAATTTGTAGGTTTTTTTGTTTTTTTTTACCTCTAGAGCCAATTAGAATACTGAGTTAATATTTCCATATAGGAAACATTTCTAGTATCAGTTGAAATATTTGGTTAAGAACAGTATATTACATTAATTTACAGGTTAAAGTCAAATATTAAAGTAGTAAATATATATTATATGAATTCATAGATTAGATTCATAAGATTCAAATAGAGATTGGAAATGTTAAACCAATAAATATGTTTTATACGTATTTCTAGATTTGATTAAAATGGCCTTACATAAATTCTGGGTTCCAGACAAACCCAAAGGCGTATCTGCTCTGATCATCTGAGTACAAAGAATATAAAAGAGAACAGAATCTCTTTTTAAAGGCAAACTACAAAGGAATTGTAAAACAGTTTTTTTCTTTATTTGTTCCTTTATGAAAGAGAAAATAAGTTCATCTGAAATGTTTTAAAGCCTTTATTTTATTTATTTTAAACTTGTATCTATTTATTCTCACACTTACTTTTCTATTTATCTGACTGTCTGCCTATCAGTCTGGAATGTAAATCTGCTCTTTTCTGGAGAACTACTGGGCAGCTGAAGGATGTTTACTGGGCTCTTGTAACAAGTTAGGCCTTAGCAGCTGGTATAACGTGAATTGACTTTTAAACTGATATAGTTAAATCGATATTTGGGCATACTTATTTTGGTCTCAAAGAAGCTGATTGCAGGTTAGCTTAAACCTATTCCTAACTGATTTAAAACAATCCAGAATAATCTGTTTTAAACTGAATTAAGAACATCCACACAGCCTTTTCCACCCATTTAACTATATCAGTTTAAATTCATAGCTAGAATTATAATGTGGCAATGGGTGGGGCTCTAAAGTATGGTCTTCCCTGGTTTTACTGGATAATTACTGAGATAACTGGGGGCTGTTTGTTCCAAGCCCTAACACCTGCACCGAAGAGGGGAAGGGGATAGAATTTTAAATCAGAGTACCTTCCCACACCATGTTAATTAGTCATTGGACTTTAATGTGTAGTAGTGGAAAAACAATGGCCCAGATCCCCAGCTACTGAAAATTAGCAGAGCTGTATGGAAGAAGGGGAGTCAGGTCTGGGAAGAGAATGAGGTCTAGTAGGCAGAGTGGGTTAGGCTGAGAGTCAAAACTCCTGGGTTCTATACCCAGCTCTAGGAGAGTACTGGGGCAGTGGGTTAGGCAGGCAGGCTGGGAAACAGGATTCCTGAGTTCTAGTCATGGGCCTGAGAGAGGACGTGACTTTGGTTTAGAGCACAAGCCACTGAGATTCAGAACCTGTGGGTTTTACCCCTAGTTCTGTGGAGGCAGACAGGGGAATAGAATTATACAATTTAAGGCCAGAATGGACCACCCAATCATCTAGTATAGCACAGGCCACTGACAGCACCCACACACTAACCCAACAGCCAAAATGAGACCAAATTATCACAGCCTCAGGCAGAGAACAGGAGGGAGAGGGCCACAAAATTCCCCTCCAAGGTCACTGCAGATGTGGCCAGGGGAAAATTCCTTCCTGACCCTACATATGTCAATCAGTGGAACCCTGAGCATGTGACAAGAACCCAGGGCCGCCCAGAGGGGGGAGCAAGTGGGGCAATTTGCCCCGGGCCCCGCAGGGGCCCCGTGAGCCCTGGCCCGGTGGCGGTCTGGGTCTTCAGCGGCATTTCTGCAGCTGGGGGTCCTTCAGTGCTGCTGAAGACGCGGAGCGACTGAAGGGCCCCCCGCCGCCGAAATGCCGCCGAAGACCTGGACCGCCACCAGATGAGTACAAGCGCTGCAGCTCCCCCGCTTTGCCCCAGGCCCCCTGAATCCTCTGGGCGGCCCTGCAAGAACCAGCCAGCCAAGCGCCTGAGAAAGAGAATGCTCGGTACCACCTCAGCCCCCCGCCATCCCCATCCAATATCCCATCTCCAACTGTGGGCATCTTCTGGTGCTTCAGAGGAAGGAGATAAAACAAAACAAAAAAACTCCCAAACAAACAAAAAATCTCTCAGAATACATTGCAAGAGGGGAAATCCCTTTCTGACCCCTGCCAGTGGCCGGCTGAAACCCTGAAGCATGAGCATTAGGAACACAGAAACCTCTCCTTCCTTAGAGGTTTTTAAGGTCAGGCTTGACAAAGCCCTGGCTGGGCTGATTTAGTTGGGTTTGGTCCTGCTTTGAGCAGGGGGTTGGACTAGATGACCTCCTGAGGTCCCTTCCAACCCTGAGATTCTATGATTCTATGATTCTATGACAGGACATTAACTGGAAGTGAGCCTCAGGGCTCCCGAGCCCTGCCCCCATCACAAGCTACCCATTATACAATCACACTCATACATTTCTCTATCTGTCCCTTAAAACTAACCAAGTTGTGTGCCCCCCACAACTCCTATTCAGGGGCTGCTTCAGAACCTCCCCCCTCTGATTGTTAGAAACCTCCTGCTGATTGCCAGTCTGAATTTGTGCCTGGCTGGGTTAGTGGTTGGAACAGGGAGGGGCAGGCGGCAGAACAGAGCAGCAGCTAGGGAAAACAAGAAGGAAGCTGTGTGTGAAAGCTCACCTGGCTGTGAGATCTCAGCATCCTCTCTCCGCCTCTGCTGTGAAGGGAGCTGGGCAAGAGGGGACTGATATCTGCTCTCTGAGCCACTGGGTCCCTAGGACTTGGTCTCCAGAGTGGGTGGGAGCAGCCAGCTCTGGATTTGATCCCTGAATGATCCACGGACACCCAGAGCATTGCCAGGGAGAGGCCACTCATACTTACACCCCCCAACACACATTGCCCCTCCCACACACACAACCCCACACACGTTCAGCACCTGCAAACCCCTCAGACAAGACTTGGTGGGTGTCAAGATGAGGCCACATTGAGAGCCCCCAGTACCAGCCCCTTGGGCACATGGTGAATCCCATCCAGGGTCTGGCAGTACTAAGGCAGTGCTCTGTCTTCTAGGAGGTGCTGGGTTGTCTCGCTTTCTCCACCCACAGTGCGGGATTAATTCCCTCCAGCAGGCAGCAGCAGGGACACACCCTGCCCCTCAGCACCAGGTGCACCAACCCCATGCCTCACCACTGCGCAGCTGTAACCCAGCTGCTCTACCCCAGAGCTGGTTGCATCTCAGCACTGGGTGAGCCAGCCCCATGCAGAACCACTGTGTGACCGTTGACTGGCTGCCCCACCCCAATAACGGCTGTGTCTCACCTGTGCTGTGTACATGGAGTCAAAGGGCGAAGATGCTTTATGAACCCAGGCCAAGTGTAGACCTCACGCTGCGGAGGGATGATGTATTTCTCCTTTGGCAAGCCAGGAAAAGAGAAAAATCCTTTATGGGATCCCCATTGTGTAGACCCTATACTCAGCTGGTACCTCATTAATCATTATTAGTAATTAACTAGAAGGCTGCACCCTTCCATGCTTCTCTAGGCCAAGCTGTTCACCCAATTGGGCCCTGTCCCCTCTATGGCCAGACCCTGCCCCTCTCCCCCATCTCACCCCAATGGACCAGGGTGAACATTGGAAAAGTGGAAAAGCTCAACATGAAAATAAGGCTTTTCCAGTTTTTGCTAAAATAAACAGGGTAATGACCTGAGTATGGTGAGGGGCCTGGCTGAGGGTCTGGATGGAGTGGAGGCGAGGGGCTTGGCTTGAGGGGGACAGATGGAGTTGGTGTCCAGTTTTATACCAGACAGTCATCTTTTTGGCAGGTTTGTCTCCTGTCTGGCACGGGCGGGGTGGCACGCTATTGAACATGGTGTCCCCCATGCAGCATGACCAGGTCACGCTGGCAAGGGTGGCCCCATGCCATTCCTGGAAGTGCTGGAATGTCTGGTATTCCGGGAATATATGCATGGCTACCCTAGTCCCTCCCCAAAGGCTTTTCAGCAAACTCAGCAGTCATGGGATACGAGGGAAGGAGCTATCGTGGGTCATTAACTGGCTAAAAGATAAGAAATAAAGTGCAGGAATAAATGGTGAGTTTTCTCAGCGGAGAGAGGTAAAAATAGTGAGGTCCCCCAAGCATTGGCACTGGATCCAGTGCTATTCAGTATATTCATAAATGATCTGGAAAAAGGGGTAAGCAGTGAGGTGGCAAAATTTGTGAGTTACCAAATTACTCAAGATAGTTAAATCCAAAGGTGACTGTGAAAAGTTACAAAGGGATCTCACAAACTGGGTGACTGGGCAAGGAAATGGTGATTGAAATTCAATGTTGATAAGTGCAAAGTAATGCACATTGGAAAAAATAATCCCAACTATACATACAAAATGATGAGGACTAAATTAGCTGTTACCACTCAAAAAAGAGATCTGAGAGTCATTGTGGATAGTTCTCTGAAAACTTCTGTTCAATCTGCAGTGACAGTCAAAAAAGCTAACGGAATGTTAGGAACCATTAGGAAAGAGATAGAACTAAAACAAAAAATATCATAATGCCACTATATGAATCCATGATACGCCCACAGCATGAATACTGCATGCAGTTCTGGTTGCCCCATCTCAAAAATGATATATTAAAATTGTGAAAGGTGCAGAGAAGGGCAATGGAATGATTAAAGGTAGGGAACAGCTTCCATACAAGGAAAGATTAAAAAAGACTAGGTCTGTTCATCTTGGAAATGAGGGAACTAAAGGCGGGGAGGTTATGATAGAGGCCTATAAAATCATGACTGGTGTGGAGAAAGTGAATAAGGAATTGTTATTTACCCCTTCACATAACACCAGAACCAGGGGTCACCCAATGAAATTAAGAGGCAGTGGGTTTAAAACAACAACAACAAAAAAGGAAGTACTTCTTCACACACCACACAGTCAACCTGTGGAACTCATTGCCAGGCGATGTTGTGAAGGCCAACAGTGTAACTGGGTTAAAAAAAATGTAGATAATTTCATGGTCCGTCAATGGCTATTAGCCAAGATGGTCATGGATGCATCCCTATGCTCTGGGTGTCCCTAAACCTTTGACTGCTAGAAGCTGGGACTGGATGACAGGGGATGGATCACTCACTAATTGGCCGGTTCTGTTCATTCCCTCTGAAGCATCTGTCACGGGACACTGTCAGAAAACAGGATACTGGCTAGATGGACCTTTGGTCTGACCCAGTACGGCCATTCTTATATTATGTTCTTATGTTCACTCTCCTGAACTCATGCTGTGACACCCTGGCACCCCCATATGCAACACTGCCATGTAATTAGGATATGTTTTGTACAAAGTATGTCTTGTGAAATATCATTCTAAAAGTCTTGATCTGCTAGACATTAATAACTCTTTGGATTGTATGTGCCACCATTGTACATAAAGTTACGAAATTTGGCTATGTATGTTCTACTGAAACATGTTGTGAGGTTGAGAACACCCACAAGCAGCCTTTCTGGTACAACAATAAAAAGGACAAACAAAGTTAATGGCTTATTGAGGAAATACACACAAGCACAAGGATTACCCCAGGAACTGTTTACTATAGAAATCTCTCAGCTATAGCATTACACAATGGGAACTGTTTGATGAAGGTCACAGCAAAAGAGCTTTCCAGCAAGTGGGAAGAAGATATAAAATGGGGAAATCACATCATGACTGCACCTCACTCTCCCTACAACAACACACCTGAAAGTACCAGAGGAACAAAGACTGAACTGGGGAATGAAGAGCTTGTCCCAGGCAGGAAAGAAGGAAGCCTGCCTGTGTATGCAAAAGCTAACCTGCTTGTACTATCTAACTGGGTGAGATACTGTTTGATTCATTAGACATTAGACTTAGATTGTGGTTTTGTTTTATTTCTTATGGTAATCTGCTTTGATCTGTTTGCCATCACTTATTGTGACGGTACCTCCCATAAGGCTTTGTGGGAATATGACATAACTGGAATATGTTTTATGCTGCCTGTGCCAGGTACATATCTATGTAAAGGTTATGATCTCCTAGTTATGTTCACCCTAGTTGTATGCAGGCACCATTTGTGTGTTCAAAGTTATGAACATTGGCTGTGTAATTGCTTGATTCCTAAGGGGCCTCAGTTAGAACATTTGATGACGTCTTGGGAAAGGAATGTGCAAATTAGGTGTTCAGTCAGGGGGCACTTAACAGACAAAAGAGCTTGGAAGATTCCAATCCACATCAGAAGTCTACCTGAGGACGTTCAAGGCAGCATGTGGGTAATGGCTGCTACCTGCAGTCCTGAGTCATGCATGGGCATGTGACCTGCCCATGTGATT